>ML675613.1:2544575-2565857 GCA_007922155.1 Mesoclemmys tuberculata | reverse complement strand
AAAGGCGAGTAGGCCTTGGTGGCGTCGCTGTGGGCATCGGCGTGGTGCTTCTTGCTGTGTTTGCGCCCGTGGCTGGCGTGCGAGCTGCGGTGCGACTCGGAGCCGGGGCTCTTGCCAGCCTTGGGCTCCTCCTCGTCCTTCAGGGGCGCCTGCCCCCCCTTGCCCTGGTCCTGCCCCGCTTTGCTCGTCTCCGTCTTGCCAGGCTGCCCGTGGGGCATGGGGCCAGGCAGCGGGGCACGGCAGCCGGCTCTGGGACAGGCGGCTCCGGAACAGGCACAGAGCGAAGGGACAGGGCGGTGAGGCCTTAAGAAGGAGTCCGAGAAATCCTCTTATTTCCCCACCCCTGCCCCCAGGAGCGCCAGGGCTGGAGGGCAAAGCCAATTAGCTGGGATTACAGGCAGGAAATGGGCAGCTGAGCTGCTCCAGCACCGGCCCCACCTGTAAGGATCGCTGACCCCCACACGTGCCCCCCACCGCTGCTTCCCTCCCCTCCTCATCCCCTCCCCACTGCCCCAACACTCTAGCTCCCCTTGCCCACCTCTCCATCCCTCCCTAATGCCCCCTACAGCTCCCCCTCCCCTCACTACTGCCTCCCACGCTCAGCTTCCCCTCCCCATGACTCCCCCCCACACCCATTGCTCCCCCTTCTCTCCATCCCCTAACTCACCCTCCCCCCAGGTCCCTGTCCCCTCCCCACTGCACCCCATGGCTCTCCCTTTCCCCTGCTCCTCCTTCTTCACCATTGCACCCCTCACAGCCCCCCATCACCCCCCAGCTCTCTGTCCCCTCCCCACAGCTTGCCTTCCCTCCACAGCTTGTCCTATTGAGCCCATCCCCACCACCCCTGCTGCCCTTTCTCCTTCCTCACTCCCCTTCCTGGCTTTCACAGCTTGGCCTAGAAGTTCAGCCCCATGCACCCCTGGGCCTGGGGGGTCCCCAGCTGGGAAGGGCGGGGCTGGGCAGAACAGGCTCCTCCCCCTCCCTGGTGTCACAGCACCCCCTGCTGGGAAGGGCGGGGCAGGGCAGCGCAAGCTCCTCCCCATCCCTGGTGTCCCAGCATCCCATGTGTCAGACAGAGACACTGCTTCTGGCTTCCCAGTGGCAAAACCCACTACACGGAGAGCGTCGTCCCCCTCTGGGCAGACAACGGCATAGGGTCACCGTGTCCATTGCTAAAATGCCTCTTGTATCAGAGGCAGGGGGAGCAGAGGAACTCTCTGGGGTCCTGCAGGTTTCTGGCTGCTGGCGTCTGTCACAAAATCTGCCGTAGTCTCTCTCTATCCCTGACCAGCAAAAACCCTTCTTTAACGTATCGCCGGTCCTCTGCGCCCCCACGTGACCGGCAAAAGGGCAGTCGTGGGCCGAGCAGGGCAGGCACGCCTACGCTTGTACAGTTTCCCAGGGCTTTTATAGTTCCCCGATAGCCTCCCTGCACAACCTTCCAGTCTCTTCAGAAACCCTTTCCCCCCTTCCCCTCCATGGGGTTCCCTCAAGGCTGTGGCCCCCTTTCAGGAGCGCTGGAAGCTCCCTCGAAGTAAGGGGGCCCCCCAGCACCTGCACCATGGCCTTGCCCCCCGCTCCGCCCCCTTCTCCCTGAGGCCCCGCCCTTTTCCCCCCTAGGCCCTGCCCTCGCTCCGTCCCTTCCCCCAAGGTCTCACCCCGTGCTCATTCCTCTCCGCCCCACCCCCTGGGGCTCGCCCTTCAGGTAGTTAAAAAGGGGGAAGACATAGCCCTTCCTCTTTGAAAAGTGATGGGGCCACGGCCCCCCGCCCCACTGTTCCAGCTCCCTGACCCCTGATGCTTTCTAGAGTTGGGTCCACGCTCAAGGCTGAGAGCTGCTAACCGGGACAGTGGTTAACTTCCGTTACAGGGGTTAACTTCCCTGCCCAGCCCAGCCCCGAGGCCCTGCCACTTTCCTCGGCTCCGTGGCAGATGGTATCGACCTCTCCCATACCTGAAAGCACGCTGCTTCCACCCGCGGAGCTGGAGCTGCGTATGCTCTGCCCTCCCCTCTCCTCCCGGTGGTCTCTTGGTCTTTACCATTTCCTTCTGGGATCACAGGCTGGGTGTCATCTCTAGCAGTGGGGGACCTAACGGCCTGGCGTCCATGCACCAGGCGCTCATTCTGCACGTGGGATGGGAGAGCAACCATTTCCAGGCCAGGGCTATGGACAGCAGCGACCTCAAAGGCCCTTTTTAACTCCTCGGCGTGCTCCAGGGGAGATGGTTTGGGGGAAAATCGGGACTGGGAGTGTGTTGTGGTCGTGCTGCAAATAGTAACCAAGGCTGTGGGGCTGGCGTGTTGTAGGCCCGTTGCTGGGGTCAGAGCGCTGAATCAGAGTTGCACGGCACATGGACACTCAGAGGGACTGCGTGCTTGGCAGCTGGCTGGGGTACCCGGGCTGTCTGCAACAGAAGCAGAGCATTTAAGCACTCCGGATTTTAGGGCCAACAGTGACAATCTCCCACCGCCCTGGGCTGAACTCCAGAATACGACAAATGAACTTAGTTTGTTTTCTCTTAGAGCAAGTGTGTCTCATAGCCTCAGTTGGCTCCCGCAAATAATGCCTTCTGGAACCATTCTCGTATAGCGGGTCTGTGAGGGAGATTCCCAAGGGGGGAATCTGTTTTGGGGGAGGTGAGTCGCTTGGGTTCCTAACCACCCTCCTTTTTCCCAGCAGTAAACTGGGATACCCCTTTTACACTGGGCTTCTACCCCCCCCCCTTTGCAGTTTGCGCTCACCAGATACTCTGGCTTGCACATAAGCATCAGCGAGACAGGCTGCTTTTTGGACCGAATCCAGGAGTTTATCCCAAATGGTTGCCTGATCTCTTCAGAACATTTGCTCAGGAGCTGTTCCTGGTCAAAGAGATAAACGAATTGGTCATAATTCTCTGTCCTTTCCCTCTTGGCCCGTTTTTTTCATCAGATCACATAGTTTATACACTGTGGGCTGTGGGATCGGTCTATGCTTTGCCATCATGCTCTGGTTACACAGCTGCTCTTCTCTTTCAGCTCCACAGCTCATTGGTGGGCAGCTGCTTCTACCTCCAGGACCGCCCATGTTTCTCCTTGCTCGGTGCTTCGCTCTACTTCTCATTTTTGGTTTTCACATGGGCCATCTCATCGTTCAACTTCCCATTTCTGGTGTTCTTATGCTGCTTGCTCAGCATCTCTTAAGGGTTTCTTCCTCCTTTTCCAGTCTAGCCAGCCCTAGCTATGCAATTGTTTTCTGGTTGCTCAATTTAAACTTCCTTTCTTCTATTTCCACACCAGAAATAAACAGAAAACAGTCAAACTGTGACTTTTCTTTGCCTAACCCCAGTCTTTTCACTTGGAGCTCACTGACAACTATTTTAAATAAGAACAGCCATACTGGGTTAGACCAATGCCCCATCTAGCCTAGTCGACTGTCTGCCAGCAGTGAACAACACCCGGTGCTTCAGAGGGAATGAACAGAACAGTCAGCCATCGAGTGATCCATCCCCTGTCGTCCAGTCCTAGCTTTAGGCAGTCAGACATTAGGGACACCCAGTGCATTGGGTTGAATTCCTAACCATCTTGGCTAACAGACATTTATGGACCTATTCTCCATGAACTTCTCTCATTCTTTGTTGAACTTTGTTATAGTTTCAGCATTCCCAACATCCCCCAGCAATGAGCCCCTCAGGCTGATGGTGCATTGTGTGAAGAAGTACTTCCTTTTGTTTGTTTTAAACCTGTTACCTATTAACTGCATTGGGTGAAATTGCTGAAATTCACTGGTGTGTTACATGAAACAGTAAATAACACTTCCTTTTCACTTTCTCCAAACCATTCACAATTGTCTAGACCTCTACCATATCCCCTCTTATTAATCTCTTTTCCTAGCTTCACAGTCCCAGGCTTTTTAATCTCTCCCCACACAGAAGCTGTCCCAGACTCCTAATAGTTTTTGTTGACCTTTGCTGTACCTTTTCCAATTCTAACAGATCTTTTTTGAGATGGGGTGAACAGAACAGCATGCAGTATTGAAGGTGGGGGATTTTACCAGTGCTTAAAGTGTAAACCCCAGTGAGATAGCAAGCTGGGTGTAAATCCTGTTCAACTACACCAGTGTGACACTTGGGGATCCAAGCCAGACCGGTAAGGGGTTTTGTCACCACTGCCCTGTAACGTTGCATGCCTCTGTGGTGTGCAGCTTTCGATCAGTGCCCTGATGCCAGCCTGGTATCTCCTTGCAGGGCGACCCCCACACCTCTCAGTCCTGCATTCTCCCCCAAAACATCTTCCTCTGAGGTGCTCAGCACCTCTTCCTGTAGCCACCCCCCCCTTCTCAGGTTTGCTGCTCCTTTTAAGAGACAGAATACAGCAGCTTAGTCACTTACCTGGGGTAGTCAAACCATCCACTTCAGTCGAAGCAGTGAGCTTGTGTACAGCAAAGGTGAAACAAGTTTATTAACAAAAGGAGGTAGGCTTAAGTGATATTAAGTAGAAGGAATAAGGAGAGAAATGGTTACAAAGAAACCAAAACAAAAATACCCTTCTGAGACTGAAACGCAACTTAACAAACCAAAGTTTTTTGTTCAAAGATGCTTTTTCTCACCATGGCCATTCTTCCAGCATGGCTGGCCCATTCTTTAACCAGCACCCAACCCTTGGGGAGAAAAGCGCTGGATTTCTTTGATGCCTTAGGTGACGAGGGCCTTTTTCTCTCCACTTAGATCCTCAAAGTTTTAATCTTTGTTTTCTAAGTCCAGAAGCTCTTCTGGGGGTTCAACTTGCAGGGTCACCAAGGAATGGTTCATTTTTACAGTCTCTCCTGCAAGTTGAGATGGCTAAGAGGCTGTCTCCCCCACTCGCTAGCTTGAGGGCTTTCTTTACCTTTTATCTCGGTGTACTTCCCTTGTCTCGCCTTGCTTCACTTACACTGGAGACACATTCGAGCAGGTGGCACCACATGCCTTTGTCTAGGACAGGGTGACTTCAACCTGACTTGCCAAACACACTTTGAGGACCCATTTCCTTGTCAACACGAAGGACACGTTACCCGCTTGCATCCGATACCTTATGTTGTAACAGGATAAAAGCATGTTTGTACAGAACAGTGTATGCCCCAAGGCCATTCTGAGAGAAGTTACAGACCCTTCTGTGAGGAACTCAGAGACAGCAAAAGACCTTGACCAAAAGTTGGCCGAACTGAAGTAAACCCAGTTATCTGAACTGCGGTCGACCTAAGATGAGATCTTGCAAGCACATCAATTCTAGGCCCAAATATGGAAACTTGCAGTCGCTGCAAAATCAGCTTCGCAGGTTGGCAATAGACTTTTGGCTAGGGGGCTTGCTAATAAGATGCTAAAGGAAGTGTGCTTGGCTGACATATTAGCCGGAGTAGATATAAAAGGGTTGCCAGACAATAGCAAATTGGGGAGCCACGAATCAAGGAGTGCACCAGAATTGTTTTGCGCAGAGAGTCTGATCAACTGTCTCGCCTCTCTCCAGCTCGTCGCTCAGAATAATAGGGTAGGGTGTCAGAGCTGATAACCCGGGGGGCTTTGTTCTGCGGATGATAGCCTGGGCGTAAATACGATAGAGGTTCCACCTGGATGAAAAGATAGCATAAAAGTTAGGAGAACCTGGCCATGGTATGTTTGGTTTTTTTGCTGCAGCTGAGTTCATTCATATATGTGGTGAGTAGTGATTGTGAATGTAAAACCAGTAATAATTCTATTTGTATTCCAGGGGTAATTGTTGCTGTAACTTTTGGGGTAACTGTTTTGTGTACATGTGTTATTGTAATCAGTTGTTTCTTAAGTTTTATTTGTGTGTTAAGAATTTGTAAAAGAATAAGAGAAGATAATTTGTGGTAAGGTAAAAACCCTCAATAAATAGTGGATTTAGGTTGGATATAGAATGTGTGTTATTGTGTAAATGAATGATAGATTTATGAACCGTTGAGCAGGTCTTGGACTAAGACGGGTTCCAGCCACCCTCATCCATCCACAAGTTGGTCGGGTGAATAGCAAGGGGGGCCTGTCTGAACCTAATGACCCAACAGGCAGGCGGAGTGTGTGGGCCGAAAGGTCAATTCCTTTTCTCTCCAAACATGAGCCCCTGCAGCTCCGTTGCTCAGTACAGCTGCGACAGCAGGGGACTAACACCCTACGTGTGTCTGTACCTTTCCACCCCCGTCCCGCTAAATAAGCGTTCTGTTATCGGATTCATTCACCTCGGCAGTATTACAAGCTGAAATTGAAACGGTGCGGATTCCTCAATAAGTCAAACCTAAGTTGTATAAATGTGTGCTTGTAAGTGTGTTTTAAGAATTAATCCTTTCAGAAAACACACTGTCTTAAGCAAGGAATAGAAAACACCATTTCAAGTTGTAAAACTGACATGGAACCATAAACTAGTGAAAGTAGATAAGATTAAAAAAAAACACACTTTTCCCTCTCTCCTCCAAGCCCCCCGCCCGTCTAAGGCATGGAAAATAGACGAACTAAAAAGTTTTTTAACCCTTTGTCACCTCACCTTACATGACAACCTTTAACTGAAGATAATGACAATGGTGAGCTGGGGTATACCAAAATGGCCAGGCCGGCTGAGGCTCCCCCCTGGGTACCAGGGAGCCTCTGGCCTTGGGGTGCTTGTAGGGTCTCTCCTGGACTCAGCTTCAGCAGCGTCCCCCTCTGGACCACCAGAGAACGGGTCCAAGCTGAGCACAGAGTGAGATGGGTCCTGATCCCTGTCCTGGGTTGAGCCAGGCCCAATGGCCAATGCCATGTGGTAAGACAACCCCTACTCCGACCCACCCACCCACACACACACTCCCTCAGTCTGGCACTGGCCTGTCACCTCCTTGCTCCTCTCCAGGGTGGGACTGGCCCGTGAATCCTGATGAGAAACCGCAGCCTCAGCAAAGAGGTGGAAACCGGGTTGCTGGTTTCCATATTCCTGCTGCTAGAAAATATCTCAGTATTTGGCTGTGAAATTGTGATTTATGCGGATCCTTACCCCTGGGGACTCTGCTGCATCTGGGTATTCCCTGGGGGCCAGATCTGTGGCTCCTGTGTGCTGCCGGATTTCCACACAGCTCGAGTTCCAGCTTCATCTCCCTGGTTTACCAGGGGACCACACTCCACCAAGAACTGTGCCACACAGAGACATCTAGTGGCTGAAAGATGTACTACAAAGGCTGGAACATCACCAACAGTCCCGCCCAGTGGGTAGGTATGACCAGGGCCTCCTACACACCCTCTCCCAGGGCCCTCCTCCCTGCAACCACCTGAACTCTCCTATGAGGGACGGGGCTGGGGCCCTGTAGCAAGGAGGGGGTCAGGGGTGCTGGGGTACAGCAAGATTCACTGCTCCCTATACTATCCCACTGCTCCCACCTACCCCAGAGGGGACCCCAGAACTCCAGGGGCCATCCTCTCCCCCGCCTCTCTGATGAGGCTGCCCTAGGGGGGCCTGCTAGTGGCTGCTGTGGGGGTAGGTTCTAAGCCTCTTGTCCAGGGACCACACACTCAATGCCCAGCATTCTCTGCACCCTCATGCCCTGCTTTGCTCTGCCATGGCCCCCCTGTCTGGGACAACAGACCTCTCCGTGCGATGGGGCCAGCCCTGCAGATCCTCCCAGCTGAGGTCTTGCTGTGCCCTGGTAGTTAAGGCACTAGATTGGGCCTGATGCGACCTGGCTTCAAGCTCAGCTCAGCCACAAACTCCCTGTGGAACCTTGGGCAGGTCCCTGCATTTCTCTGGGCCTCGGCCATGCTGCTGCACAGGCGGGGCTGGAGTTGTTGTGGGTCTGGCCAATTGCGCACTGGGCCCTTGATCTCAGGGACACTGCTATCAGCCTGGCCCTTCCAGTTGGGGAAGGCCCAGGCCAGCACGGCATAGTCTGTCTCTCATTGCGTGCAATCTGCTCTGCTTTTATCATGCTCGTGGATTCCTGTCTGGAGGCCCCGGAGGACTCTGGGTCCGGTCCCACGGGGCATCTTGCTCAGCAGATGCCTGACGATAAGGTGCTGATGCTTTACTATCTCAGAAGACATCTGTCTTCTCAACTGAGCTCAGCAAGTTCCCCTCTGAGCTCCCATGATAAAAGAAAACCAGTAACCGATAGAGCAAGGGTGTTATGTCACTGCTTCCTTCTGCACATCTGATAAACCCTGCTGGCACTTGTTCTAGGGGCTGATAAGCTGTTCTCAGCCCCTGGTGAGCTGGCCTTGACAGATCTTGGCTTTTTCTGCTAAGTTGAGTTTTTGGCTGGAATAGGAGATGCCAGATGGGCTGGCCAGGGAGAGGGGCAAAGGTATTTCTCCTACCCTCGCTTCTTCTCTATCTCCTTCAGGGTTAGTTGCCTGTGGTTCAGGAAGGCAGCTCAATGTTGGCACTGAGAGTTTTCCCTTCTCCCCAGGCATCTCGGAGGTGCCAGCAAAGCATGATTAGGGCTTCTGAGATGTTCTGTGCTATGGGGGGTAGAGGAAAAGGAGGTGGTACTTTTCCAAGCTCCACCTACACAAGGCACTGCTCACGGTCAGTCGTGTGGGTGATCATGTAGGCGCCACAGACTGGTGGAAAAAACAAGGGCTTGGCTATGGTGCAAACTTATTTTGAATTAATTTGATGTTGTTCAAGACAAAATGCCTTGCGTCCACACGCACAATCAAAAGGGTTTTCCCCCAAACAATCCAGCATCTCAAGCCATGTGCATTCATCCAGGTGGGAAGTGGATTGAAAGCCAGAGAGAGTTCCTCCACAATTCAGTAGGGGTGGACAGGTCCCCATTTGGAAGACACAGCGCCACCTCGCCTATAGCAATCCCCCACTGCACCGTGCCCCACCCCCGGCTCATCCCAGAATTCCAGTGTTTTCTGGGAGCGATGCCTCTGGGTGCCCTGAGAAGAATTCCAGCCCCCGCAACAGAACATCGATGCGTGGGGCGGCCTGCTCGAAATGCTGGGCACTTTTTTCAAAACAGCTGTGTGGATGCAATGTCCCAACAGGGAAGGCGCTTAAACTGGATCAAACAAAGCAGTGTGGACGTACGGCTTTGGGAGCAGCTCCGCCTGACGTGTTAAAGTGGCACCTGGGTTGATCGTTCCGGAGATGAAGCAGGGCAGTTCACACCTCTGTGAGCTATTGGGCCGGCTTCTCTGTAAAATCACACACTGCACCATGATTTAGCATCCCAGGGCCCACCCCCTATGCCACTGCCGGGTTTGCATTTTTCCCATGCAGCGTGGAATGCCAGCACCAATCTCAGGGGATGGAGGACGCTTGGCTATCAAGTGCCCATAATGTTCCTCTGTTTCATCCCATAATTTGATCTGCTTCATGCCAGTTTCTGAACTCTCTGCCATCTCGCTGAGAGGAGCGAAGATGCTGGACAGATCAGCAGAGTTCTCCGGTCTCTTCTAAAGACTGGTGCAGCTGCTTCTTCTGTACAGGGCCGGATTAACCCCTTACTGGGCTGCAGTCAAACCCATTGATTAGTTAACCCTCTCCTAGCCAGGTCAGCCAATAACAGGCTCCTGCTGCACAGATACGATCCTTTTAACTCCTCGCGTCTGCCACCTCCCAAGCTCCCCCGGGGCTACCTATCACCGCACTTCTCTACAGGCAGGAACCACTCCCCAGCCAATGCCTGGATGACAGTGCAAACATCTGCTTATCTGGGTCCGGTTCTGGTGCAGGGCCAGCTTCATAGCAGCAGTGAGGAGACAAGGCCGTGGCTATCCTGTTGCCCTCCCAGGCGTGACCCCTCTAGCCCTCCCCCTGCGGGAGAGGGGTGGCTGGTGGGGCCCAGTTCAAGTGAGTGGTGTTGTGACCTGGTGCGAGTCGCAGCTCTGCTCACTTTGGGCTCCACCCCCATGAACTGGGCCCTAGGCCCCTGCCTAGGCTTCCTATGCCTTAATCCAGCCCAGCTTTTGTGTTTGCAGAACTCCAGTAGCTTCCCACAGGCCAGGCGTACAGCCCCGGACGCAAGAAGGGCCAGGCAGCATGGATGATGCAGAGACAGGGATTGAAACTGATCAGGGGCCACAGGCATTCGCTGACCAGCCGTGCCCGGTGGAGTGACCTGCGAACCTGGAGAAGCAGGATGGGAGAATGGTGCAGATGTGGGCTGAACAGCAGTGGCAGCAGACCTTTTGGCTGCGGGAGGCCACACTCCTGGATCTGCGTTGTGAGCTGGGCCCAGACCCCCACCCCCCCAGCGCAGAGACAGCAGAACCAGAGCTGCTCTGACACGGGAAACCTGGTGACGATCATGCTCTGGACGCTTGCAACCCGGCTTGCTGCTGGTCACGAGACCCAGCTTTCCTCTAGGACCACCCCAGGGCTTCACTCATTTATGCTTTTCTCTGCCCGTCTTTCACTGCAAGGAATCAATCTGCGTCTTCAGCAGATTCAGATCTCATTGGGCTCCGTCTCCCTCCGCCCAAGGGAGTTGATATGCTGGAAGGTGTCAACGGCAGCCTGCTAGGCAGGGCTTTGAGCTATGGACAGTCCCAAACATGGTTAAAGCGGATGGCTGGGCTAAGCATTCTTCTTGCGGGCCTAATGGAAAGAGCATTTAAATGCACACAGAACTGTGAGCGACTGTGAGGTCACTAACACCTGTGTTAGTGTGACAGCCCTGAGATGGTTGATGGGCAAATGAGGAGTAAGTTAAAGAACAGAGAATTAAGGGTTCCCCAACAGTGGGCTGCGACGCAGTCCCATGTTGCTCCACCAACAGGGATGGAGATAGAGAGGGCATGTACAAGCATTGTGCCCCCTGCCCCCAAACTGCATTATTCCCCTCCTGACCCTTCCCCGTCCACCTGCCCTACATGTGGAGGAGACAGTTTGTGCTGGGGTCTGGAAGAGAGGGATTTTTCAGGCAGGAGGAAAGCTGGGGTCAGGGAGAGCAGCAGAGGTAAAGCAGAAAGGTTTCCTCCTCCCTTCCTCAGCATCTGGCTTGCAGGCGGCAGGGAGGGGTTGCTGTTTTGCAGCAGGGAGTGTCAGGGGCCCCCCACTCTCCCTGTGCACTGAGCTGTCCCCTCCATCTCAGTTATGAGCTGTGGGGTGTGATGTTTTGCAGTTGGTTGGGTCGGGGCCCCCTTCCCCTGGGTACTGACCTGTCCCCGTCCCCCCTCCTGTCTCCGCTGTCTCTCCCTCCCCAGCCATCCATCCCTTGCCAAGGTGGAGCATGGAGCTCTCAGCGGGCACAGCTCAGCCTGTCCTCCTGCCTTGTGCAGCAACGTATCTTTGTGAAGCTGGATCCTCAGCAGCGGCAGCAATCGAAACGAACTATTGAGCAAGGCTGAAAACTGAAAAGGAGGTCAGCGTGAGCCTGGGTGACGTATGTCCCCAGCCGGAATAGCTGTGCAAGGAGAAACGGGCACATCCATCCCACTAAGGAGACGCCTGTTCTGTAAGTTACTTTACATTTTTATTTACAATATTTGATTCTTTTCTGATTCATAGATAGTAGGTCTGGCCCTCTGCTTACAGAGCACAGAAATTCAGATTTCACACTAAAAAATAAAAGTAGCTGAACACACAATCCAGCGTGCAAAGTTGGACAAACTCAACAAATATCACAACTTTTTTTTTTGTTCCCCCTGTGATTACTATTTTTGGGTTGCTTGCTGTTCAGCGTTGCACAAAGTCGTGTTTTCCTTGGTGGCACGCCACATTTGGCTCTCAACATTTCTTTTAAAGTGTCGTTTGAGAAAAACCCTTGGGTTTCAAAACTATTTCTGAAGGCAATGTTGCTAGCGATTGCTCTCGTTACAGTCATTTGCATGATAATGGAAAGGAAACATGGACGTAGTTCAGCTACGGTGTGAGAGTTTATACGGCTGTAATAATTAAAACAAATCGCTTTCCTCAAGAAAGCCGTCGGAGATGCCCCAGGCTTGCCGATAGTTGGCAGGGAGAGCAGAGTGAGCCGGCTTCAGCAGTATTACTGAGCACGCTCAGTCCATATGAGCATGCTCACTATAAGCCAAGCAGCAAATCTGGGTGGGGCTCGTGACCCCCATATGCCCCCCTCTGGGCATAGCGCCTAGTGCAGCTGCACAGGTGGGCTGCAGGGGGAAACGTTTGGGAACCCCTGCTTTAAGTGATACTAAGCAAGGGGAAAAGACAGAGGCATGGGTGGAAAGAAAACCAAACCACACCTGCTTTTTAGGGTCCAAACCTTTATTTCAGCCAGTCACACTCTTTGCCAAAGCAGTTTCTGACTCACACCAAGTTGCCAACATCTCTACTCCCCCTACCCAACCTCCCCGAGTTAGCTTCAACTTTCACAGACTCCAAAGGCACTTTACCCTATGTCCCCAGAGGGATGGATAACTGGTGGGGGGGATCTCTGCTTTTTCTAATCCAGTAAACATTTGACAGGTATTCTTTGCCTGGTGTTTGTCTCTTCCCGTGAATTTCCCATCCCCTTGCTGATTCATATGTAACGTGGCTTCCACATTGTTCAGAGCTCGCAATGTTCTGTTTCCATTAGCGACAGGGAACCAGCTGCTTTCCCTGCCCCTCTGAGGGAAAAGCTGTTTCTCCCATTGTTTGGTCACAGACTTTAAAGCTTAACTTCCATGAGTATCCCTGAGTCCTCATGCTGTGTTATTACAGTCACCTCGCAATGATTTAATGACCAGTGTGTTCCTGGCTTTCATAAAAGACCTTACTCGCTACACCTCTGTAGTACAGTGAGGCTGTATACAAGCAGTTGATTCAATTGCTTATTCTTTGAGGTTTAGACCCCCTGCTCCACCACTGAGGTGTCTCGACCCTGATTGTCACATACCCTTTTATGTAGTGATAGCTGGAGACAACAGAAGCAACACCCCAAGATAATCAGACGCTTGGCAAAGCCTGAAATGAGTTAAGCTGTGTGGTGGGAAGGGTTTCCCCAGCTGGGACTGAGGGTGAATGCGGGGGCTAGTGGTTTGCTTGACAAATTGTGCATGAGGCAGAAAGGCCACCGGCAGCAAAAGAAAGACTTGTGAGCATGGCTCGGCAGGGTAGAGCTCCTTGGGGCACAAGACCAGCTGGCGAGGCAGGCTTTGGGATTTCTGAGCAAGGAAGCAGTCTGTTGCTGCGTGTTTCTGCCGGTGCAGAGGCACGGGACTGTGTGGACGTGCTCAGTAAATACGCAGGACTGCACCAAGAAAATGCCTGACGTGTATCAATTGGAAATAATGTGGCAAGGCCCCAAATACTGGAGCTCGCGCTGGGAGTTGGAGACAAACCTCGCCTCCTTGGACTCCTGTCCCCCCGCCTATGCCTGTGGTTTCTAACAGGCTCTAAATGAAGATCCTGTGGGCTGAGATGCCCTTTAATTGTTCAATTAACAAACTCACCCACTTCCCACCCCCCTGGGATCCAGTTCTCAGAAATGCTCATTCTTCCTTTAACCCAAACCCACATCCCCCCCCACCCCAAAAAACAAGACCATCTTGGTCTGCCGCTCTCCATCACTGGTTGCTGAGCAACACATGCTTTTCCTCCTCCTTTTCTCCCTCTGTGCTCAGCCTGGCAGCTCAGATCTGCGTGCTCCAAGGGCCAGGGCTGTCTTTGCAGGCTGTGGACCTGGTTCTCCCCTTCCTGCCCCTTGCAGTGTGGGGGTGAGCGGCCACCCAGCCTGATCTGGGCGTGGTTTGTGCTGGGATGAATGACTGCACAATAGAACAGAGCCCTGGGTTCTTCACTGGCCCCTGTGGACAGCTGGCAGCACCAGCCTTCGGAGGATTTCCTAGTGAAAGGGGGTTCCCCAGGTGGCCTAGAAACTGCCCCCTCTCCGCACAGCTCCCCACAGCAGATGAGTGTCAGAGCAGCCCTGAGGCTTAATGTCACCTTTACTTTCTGTGCAAAGGGACACAGCATCTGAGCAGAGGCGTCCCCACACGGTTCCCTAAGCGGCATCTTTTCCAGATCTCCCCCATGGCCCGAAGGACACGCCCTGCCTCCAACAGAACTGGTTGCTACTCCAGCCCAAGGCAGGCGCTGGTCCCTAGCAATGCGTGAGGGGGATTCCCACCCAGAGAGCAGCGCAAGGGGTCTCTGTCACTGAGCTGCCTTCAGGGCCGTTGTTCCCTCTGAACATCTGAAGTCAACCCCCAGCAGCTGATCAAAGCCTCCTGCCCTGGTTTTGCTCTAGGCTTTGTAGCCAGGCAGCGTTTGCAACTGGGGTTTCCCAATCTCTTTGGTTCTGCACTTCTGTCTAACCGCATGCTTGCTGCATGATATGGGCAGAGCCCAGTGGCAGATCTTAATTCGCCCCCCTCAGGGCCCCCTAAAGGAGAGGAGCTGGTGGCAGACCGGCAGCACCTCCAGGTCCCAGCTCAGATCAGGCCCCTCCCCCTCACCGTGCTGGGTGCTGTACAGCTACCCAGTGAGACAGCCGCTGCCCTGAAGAGCTTACAATCTGAGCAGACCAGCCAGAAACAGGGTGGGAGAGGAAACTGGAGAACAGGCAGGGAAATGACTTGATCACGGTTACCCAGTAGGCCACAGGCAGAGAAGATTTCCTGGCTCCCAGTCCAGTGCTCCGTCCACAAGGCCATACCACCTCTTAACTCATGTTATTCCCGAACCCTCCCAGCCACTCATTACATCCAATGTCCTCTCACTGCTGACATGCACTCCCCACCCTAGTGGTGTCTTCCTCCCCGCCCCACTGGCACACACAACGTGCCTCTTCCCTCCCCCTCCACTGCTTCCTTCCTCGCTACCAATATAAACCAGCTCGCTACTCCTGCTGGCTTTCCTCCTTCTCCAGAGACCGGGGAGGGACTGGTCATTGGGAGGAGAGACGTGTTGCCTGACTCTTACTGTGGACACATAGGGTAGGTGTTATTTTATCCCCCCTTCCCATGGGTGAGCTCCCAGCCTTCGGTGGCGGTTGGCAGGGGGAGCGATTGATACGAACCCTTGGCTGACTTTGCAGCGTGGTCCTGCTCTGGCAGGCGGGTGAGGACCAGGGAGCGTGTGGCTGAGCGCCCGGGGGCACTGCCCAGAGTCTCCATCTCAGGGCCGGACGACACATGTTGGCATCAGCGGGCACTTAGGCTCCGTGCTGGCATTGGAGGCAATTATCTTCTCCCCACATGAGAGTCGGGTCTTGGGGTAGACAGGTTCTGCCGGGTGCCAGCCACTTCTCCCTGCCACTGTGCAACCCTTTCCTAGAGGAGGGGAGCGATAGGGTCGGGCTTCTGACTGCCCCCTGCAGGGGACTGGGGTGGTGCTCGGGGGTCATTAACCCCACTCATTTCAATGGGACTGCTCTGATGGGGTACAGGATGAGCCTCCGGGGCATGTTCTCTGAGCTGGGGACAGTGGGCAGATGGGTCCTCATGGCTAGCGGGATGGCAAGGAGTCCTTGTGCTGGGTCAGGGGTTTCTCCCTGGCACAGAGGGGCCCTCCACCCAGACAGAGGGGGGTGTGCCCGAGGGCAGGGACCCAGCACCCCTGTCCGCTCTGGTTCTGTCTGATGGGCAAGCGGGCACTGGGTAGCCTCCAACCCACGTCAGCACTGGGGCTGGTGCCCTCCGAGCGAGCAGGACAGATACATCAGCTGCCGTGTCAACCAGACCTGCCCCACACTCCCTCTCTAGGAGGCGCAGGATGGGCTGAGAGCAGGTGGGGGGAGAGTGGACCCAGCTGGATGGATGGAGAGAGGGTGGATGTGGGGAGGCGAGGGAACTCAGTAAGGCACCTCCCTCCCCAAGCTGGGGAACCCCTGGAAGCCACCCTTTGGCACCATTCCCACCCAGAAGCTTCTGCCTTTTGGTGCTGCAGTCCTCCCATCGTGGGCACAGGAGACTTCGCTCAGCATGGGGGCAGGGCAGCCCCCCACTTCCCAGAGGGGAAAACTGAGGCATGGCGCTCACCCCGCTTGTCAGGGCAGAGCTGAGGATAGGGTCCCAAAGTCCTGACCACTCCTTCCCTCCGCTCCTAATACTATTGCATGCTCATTGTTAGTGCCTGGATCTCTCTCTTCCCCATCTCCTGGGCATCCTCTTGATTGGCAGGTCTGTGCTACCCCCCCAGCGGGAGGGAGGGAGTGGGTCAGAGCCACTCTGTGCCGTCCAGCTGGGAGGTAGTTAGAGCAGCCCTGAGGCTGCACAGCGTGGCTCACCTGGGGCACATCTCGGATCAGAGCCCTGTTGTACCAGGGGCTGCACGGGGTGAGAGACAGTCTCTGCCCCCAGGAGCTCATCATGGTCTAACTAGCAGAGGACAGCTCATCATCCCCACGGGCAGCCATAGGGAGCTTGTGGGAGAAGCAGGGTTTGCACCCAGCCCAGCGCATCCCCCGCAAGCCCACCCTGCCCCCTGACACGCTGTCTGGAGTGGCTCACGACTGTGTGCACCAACCTCAGGGCAGGCTGTCAAAGACAGGGCAGACACCCCAACCTGGCGGTGTGGTGTATAAATGGATTTCCCCAGTCCGGGACCAAATGTAACCTTCTGGATCGCTGGAACAGTCTAACTGTGGAGTCACAGACAGTCCCCTTAGTGTCTCTGCTCTATCTTGCCACTCAGACAAACTGGACTGAGTGATAAATCGTCACTTACACCAAAAATCACAAAATATTCAGGTTGCTTCCAGTCCCAAGAGATCAGTCACTTACCCCAGATCTTAGATCTAGATCTTACACCAAAGACAGCGCCTTGTTATAAACTATCTAAAGGTTTATTAACTAGGAACGAGAGAGTTTTTTACTGGTTAAAGTAAGCGAACATATACGTACCAATTAGTTACCATCTAAATGAGAGACAGAGTTATCATGCTCTGTCAATTCAAAGTGTCTTTCAGAACAGACCCAGGAGTCAACCCTGGAAATCTCTGGCTTTTAGAGTCTCTCTGGCTCTTCAGAGTTCAAACAGCCAAAAAAAGGAAAAATTTTCTTGGGGCTTTCTTTTATTTCCTCCATTCAGCCTCCAAGCCCACAAGACGAGCTTCCTGGCATTTAGAATTTCCCCGGTCTGATAGGACCATTAATCAATCCACTGTATTGAGATATTCTGTGACGGCCCACCTGATTTTGATCATCAGGGACTGGGTGGGAAACAATTCACATGCCTGAGTTCATAAATTCAGACCCAACATTTTCAAAGTTACAAAGCAAAACTTGCATATTTCCTTAGAGTGTGGAATACTGCCATTGCACATGAGATGACTGCAGGCAGCAGCTTAGAAACGTTTCACAGAGTCCAAACACTAAATACAATCTTACACGACTAATCCCTGTTTGGAGCAAAACTACCGTATAGGTGCCCTGGTCTGGGCTCCAGCTGCAAGGCTGTCAGTTCTTCGTTAATGCCTGTAGCCTGAGCAAGAGTTGGCATCTGATCTGCCGGTGTCACACCCGCTGCCTTAGCACTGGCATTTCTGTGTAACGACCTGTATCTGCAGCAGAGGGATGGAGCGGCTGTTCTTGGGGAGGGCTGAGGAGGGAACAGATCTCCAGCGAGGTTGTGGGCTCTGGCTCTCAGCAGGGCTGGCCTAGCCCCCGTGGTCTCATGGATCTAGAGATCGACACCCTCCCCTGGTCCCTGGTGACACAGGCCGGGAGCTTCCTGCGTATCAGGCCCAGAACTCCATGGCAAATACCCCAGCCTCTTCCAGGCCTCCAGGGGTTCCTCCCCCAACCAGCCCATTCTTCCCCTCCCCATTTTCCCCAGCCCTGTGAAGAAACCAGGAATAGGACCAAGAGTCCTGCTCATCCTCTCCCCCAACACTCCACTTCTCAGGGCAAGTGCCAGCCTTTCCCTGACAGTGATTTGGGGCAAATTCCCCCTGGAGAGAGGGATGTGATTACTATTCCTAGAACTTGGGGAGCCTGTGGTAGACAAGCCCTCCTGCAAAAAGCTGCTAAGGTGTATAGACTCAGGGTGGGGAAGGGAAACAGGCACCCGGGAGAAGTTACTTGCTTAAGGTCACCCAGGCCTGTGGCAGAACTAGGTCTCTGCCTGGTGCTCTAGCCACTGGCTCATGCTACCCCTTCAGGAGAGGAGGCTAGCGGTGCCCGTGTCCTAGGAGCAATGACTGGGTGAGAGGCCCTGCTCTGATTCCGTCCATGTCCCTTTCATTGGCAGGCTGGCCCAGCCGGTACTGCCCGTGCCGAGGCTGCTAGGAGGGTTGGATGGAGCCATTTAACAACTCGTTCAATGCCGTCAACCAGACGGAAATACCGACGCCAGCAACATGGCAAGTAGCCTTCCTGATCAGCACTCTGATCATCGGCCTGCCGGCCAACGCCTTCATCATCTGGCTGACAGGGTGGCGGCTGCGGTGCCGGGGCCTGTCCGTCTTCATCCTAAGCCTGGCCACCGCTGACTTCCTCTTCCTCTGCATTATGATCCTGCAGATCCAGGAGACGATGCTGGGCGACAACTGGGTGCTGGGCACCCCCATGTGCCGCGTGCGCCATTACTTCTATGACTTGAGCTACCACTGCAGCCTCTTCCTGCTAGCCGCCCTCAGCGTGGACCGCTGCCTGATGGTGCTGCTGCCCCTCTGGTACCGCTGCAACCGCCACCCGCGGCTCTCCACCTACATCTGCCTGGGAGCCTGGCTGCTGGCCGCCATCTTCAGCATAAAGGGCTTTATCTTTCCCGATGTCAGACTGATGGAGGATGGGGTGGTCGCCTGCCAAGTCGACCGGGGCATCTACGAAGGGCCCCTGCGCCTGCTGGAGGTGCTGTTGGAGGGATTCCTCCCCTTCATTGTCATAGTGACCACCCACACCGCCACCTTGATTCGCACCTTCCGGCGTCGAACCCGGCCCCCCAGCCAGTTCTACCGCATTGTGGCCGCCACCCTGTCCGCCTATGTGCTGCTCAACCTCCCCTTTCAGATCACCCAGCTGATCTACCTGGCCTCCATCGGGAAGGAGTTCAACAGTCAACTCATGCTCTTCATGGTGTACTTCGGCTATCTGATCAACCTTGGCAGCAGCGTCAACCCTCTCATCTACATCTTCTTCGGCTCCAACGTCTGCAAGCGTCGCAGCTCCTCCTTTGCCACGGCCCTGACCGAGGAGCCAGGGAAGAACGCCCAGGACACGCACATGGAGTCCTTCTCAGCCTAACCCTGCCAGCGAGACCCTGCTCAGCTCCCCCTCCGTGGCCCAGCTCCTGCTCTGATGCAGCTCCGGTCACCAGCCGAGTGGTCCCTGGCTCCCCTGACAGGCCCTGGCCACACGGAGGGGGTCTGTGCACCGTTGTGGGCTCGCTAGTGCAAAGTCCTGTGTAAATGGGTGTAAGGTGGGGCTCGGTCAGGTGCAGCTACCAGGGGAAGCCACACCAGTGCCAAGGCCCAGTTTGCCCCCACATACCCCAGGGCACATTTCCCCAGCCTAGACGATCTCCAGCAGGACAGATCTCAGCAGGTGTAAACCAGGCCCAGCTCCGTCCAGGTCAACACCCGTTAAGCCCCTGGAACAGCTGACGCTAGGCAAGGCAATGCAAACACTGACATGGCTGCAGCTCCCACCCCACAGGTGCCAGGAGACGTTGCAGTGAGGGAGACTCTGCCCCTTCGGGCATATCTGCGTTTGGCAATCTCACCAATAGGCGTGGCTCCAAGGTCATTGCACTTTAATCCAGTGCCCGTGGTGCACATGACTGCCAGACACCAGAGCTGCGGGTACAGGTGCCACCGTAACTCTGCCCGCTTGGACCCCTGCAGCCTGACCCCTCCAGCGCAGAAAGCAAGCCCCTTTTCCTCTTAGCAGACGTGGCTGCAGCCCAGGTATATGCAGTGGGCTGCGTCAGAACCCACACCCGAGGGGTCAGAATTAAGGCCGTGGGGCTGTCCCACAGATCCCCATCTCCCTTTGCCCATCAGGCGGGAGGGACTGCGCCCTGCTATCAGTCCATGGGTGCAGGACACCCCCACAGCTTTAATTCTGTCCCCGTGGTGGTTTTCTGATGCAGCAGAGGATCAGGCTGCTCCCCCCCGTAGCTGTCATCCCCCCCCCCGTTTCCCGCAGCAGGGTGTCCAAAATGTGGGCCTGGCTATCCCCAGCCAGGGGGGATGGGGTGCTCACATTTCTAGGGAGCTGCTTAAGTGTATAGGCAAAAGGGGGATCCATTGGGGACCTCGAGATCAAGACATCGGTTAGTCTGTCTCTGCCCAGTGCCTGCCTCAGGACTCCTTTTCCCCAGTGGTGCCAGGCTGGGGTGGCGACCCCATCTGTGTGTGTCCAGGGCTGCAGGGAAAGTGTGATGATCATCCATCACATGGGACGCGGTGCCAAGCCCAGCTCCAGTGGATTCGGTGTCCATGTGGTTTGGGGTGACCTGTCCAGACCCCGCAATGCCACCTGCTTCACCCCACATGCTAGGAAGCTTTCGCTCTGCACTTCAGCTGCTGCCGAAGGGATGGGATAGCATTAAAGCTGGTGTCACCCGCAAGAAGGCATCGCACCCAGTCCTGTGAGGCAGATCCTGGCCTGGGGATTGTGTCTGACTGACCACAGCGGGCCAGACCCCGGCTGGCCCAGGCCCCGCGAGGGGTGGCCGTACGTCCCGCATGCTCTGTGCCCTCCACGGCCCCATGCACGTGTCCGTGTGATGTCGCTCGTTCTCCGTTTGGTTTTATTAAATGCATTCGGGGGGAGGAGGCCGTCCTGCGCTTCTTTGGGGAGCCCCGCAAAGCGAGCCCTGTGTCTGGATCGGAGCCCGTGTCCCCTGCGGGGGGAAAAGGCCGCGGGGGTCCCATTCCCCACCCCGAGCCAGCCAGCCGCCCCCTGCCCCGGGGGGCACACCAGAGCCAGCGCCTCCTGGAGGGGATACGCCGTGGGTCCCGTTCCTTGCCCCCCAGCCAGCCGGTGCCCCCCCGCCCCCCACCCAGAGGGGGTGCATCGCCCCACCGCCGGGGCACCGGGGCAGGGTCCCCCGCAGCCCCGGCCCCCCAAGAGCGTCTGAGATGACAGGGTCCGTCCCCCTCCCCCACACACTGACCCCCCGCTCCCGTCCTGGCCCTGCCGGACTCGCCCCTCCCCCCGCGCTGGCCCCTCCCCCCCGCCCGCTGCCCGTGGGCGGCCCGATCGCGGCGCAGCCAGTCCCGGCCCGGCCCGCAGGTGAAGGGAGCGGCGCGCCCCGCCCGCCCGCCCCGCCACTTCCTGCGGCCCGGCCCGGCGCCTCCGTCCGCCAGGGAGCGGCCCGCCGCCGCCAGCCCGGTGCGTGCGGGGCCCTGCTCGGGGGGGATCCGGCGGGGGGGCCCTGGCCGCGGCGGGGGGGTCTGCGGGGGGGCGCTGGCCGCGGCGGGGGGATCCGGCGGGGGGGCG
>ML675613.1:2521438-2544175 GCA_007922155.1 Mesoclemmys tuberculata | reverse complement strand
CCCCCCCCGGATGGACCCAGCCCCCGACTTGGCCCCTGGGCGGTTCTGGGGGGACCCGGTTCCCCGGCCCCCCGTGTCAGGTGGGAGACCCGCGGGTGGGCGCGGCGCTGCATGTGCCCATCCCCGTGGAGGCGGCTGTCACCCCCGCTTCCTCCCCTCGCCTCCCTGGGAAATGCCATCGCAGCCGCCCCCGGCCACTTCCTCCTCGCCAGGCTCCATCTGCGTCCTGCTGCTTGGCCTGGCCCTGGAGGCCCTCCGGCCAGACCCTCCCTTGCCTCAGTTTCCCCTTCCAGTGGGGCTGGTGATCCTGGTCCCACCCGCCCCCTCGAGAGTGCTGGGAGCCGATGCCAGTGTTCTCAAGAGGGGCACCCGCCCCCGTGGCCCGTTGGGCACCCCAGGGAGCGGTAGGCATTTTAGGTGGAAATGCTTGTCCAAGAGGAGTCTCGGCCTGTGTGATCTGAAATGGTTGGTTGGGGCGGCGGGAGAGGACATGGCACTTCGGCCCTGGAAACCCCTGGACCATCTTCCTCCGCGGCAACGCCTTGCTGAGGAGTCCCCAGCAGGTGGGGGCAATCTGGCTGGACGGGGGGGTGGTGACCCCCTCACAGGTGGGGAATGATTCTCCCATCCCAAAAAATCCCCCTTCATCAGGATAGAATTTAACCAGGGGGCTCTGGAGGGACCCCCATATTACAGAGCCCTTGAAAGACTGGGTTTCAGCCTGGTTCCAGCAGACCCCTTTACCCCACGAAGCTCTGGGGTTGGTAAGGGAAGAAAGGGAAGGGTTATTTTGTGGAGGGGCTTGTGCCCTTTCCCATGGGCCCTTCATTCATGTCTCAAATGGGGGGATTGTTGCTCCCCCCACATCCTGCAGATTGGTGTCTGGGTGGCCCAGACAGCCCCTACTGCACACTCAACGCTCCAGCAGCAGTTTCTAGGAGACCTTGGCTCCACTTCCCCAACCCCTCGCATGCTGTGGCACTGGAAACTTCCTTCACTTCCTATCCTAATGTTTTGTGTAACATTGCTGTGTAGTTATAGCTGCCATGCTCCACCCCAGAGGCAGCTACATCTTGGCGCTGGGCACGAGATCCTGTATCTAAAGCAGTTGCACCCCGCCCCAGAGGCAACTGCCGTTCTGTGTTGGGTATGGGGTCCTGAGCGTATAAAGCAGCTGCTGTGTCCTACCCCAGAAGCGGCTGCATTTCAGGCCTGGACTTTCTGACTCTCACCCCCAGCCATGTCGTTCCGGAAGGTCGTGCGGCAGAGCAAGTTCCGCCATGTCTTTGGGCAGCCCGTCAAGAACGACCAGTGCTACGATGACATCCGCGTCTCCCGCGTCACCTGGGACAGCAGCTTCTGCGCCGTCAACCCCAAGTTTGTGGCTGTGATCGTGGAGGCCAGCGGGGGTGGGGCCTTCATGGTGCTGCCAGTGTTCAAGGTGACTGGGGTGGCAAGGGGCAGGAGCTGAGTCCTCCCAGCTCGCCACACTGGTGACGCCAATGGACTGAATGTGCTCTGGGCCTTAGAAGAGATGGGGGGTCAGGAGTGGAGAAGGGGTCTGTGTGAGATCAAGGTCTTTGAGGGAATGCCTCCCCCCTGTGGCATTGAAGGGGACAGGGTGGTTGGAAAGGTGATGTCCTGGAATTTTGTAACTCACGGGTGTAATGAGTTTGATTCAACTGCATCACATATGTACCTCTGCAAATACTCTCCCCCCGCACCCCCCCAAAATCAATGGGATTGTGGGTGTATAGGAAGAGCCTGGGGCTGGGATAGCAGGGGCTGCGGGTTAGGGTTGAGGGCTCCGGTTGTAGATTGGGGAGGATTCTCCTGTGACTCTGCCCCTTCTCTCCCAGACGGGGCGCATCGATAAGTCATACCCCACGGTGTGTGGGCACATGGGCCCTGTCCTGGACATTGACTGGTGCCCTCACAATGACCTGGTCATCGCCAGCGGCTCCGAGGACTGTACCGTCATGGTGAGGGAGCTGACGGGAGGGGTGGCTTTAGGTGGGGGTGAGGGTTGGGGCAGCTGGCTCCTGGATTGGGTGTGATGGGCGATCTCTGCCCTCCCTGGGGGTGTGTGTGTCAAGGCATGCCTGTGGTGGCAGGCAGAGGGTCAGGCGAGAAGGGTCTCCGGTAGGGCGAGGGAGCACAGTAGATTGCACTCTCTGGAGGTTGCAGGCTTCCCACGGGGCCCCTCTAACCCTTGTGCCCTGGCAGGTCTGGCAGATCCCGGAGAATGGGCTGACGCAGCCCCTGACAGAGCCTGTGGTGGCCCTGGAGGGGCACTCGAAGCGTGTGGGCATCGTCACCTGGCACCCAACTGCCCGCAATGTTCTCCTCAGTGCAGGTACGGGCTCCCCAGTAGATTCTGACAGGACAGGGCAGGGTCCCTGTGGAGCAAGGGGAATGGGAGGGGATATGTGTAGAGAGCTTTGTTCCAGATGACGAGAGGATAGTTAATATAAATCCTTTTTTGTTTGTGGGGATTTTTTTTTGTTTTTTTAATGGCGCTAGAGACAATAAACCTGATTTCAGTCCCAAGCAAATTAGTAAAGACCAGGATTATCAGACACACACATGAACGTGATTTGTTGGGGAAGAATCAACATGATTTTTGTAAAGGGAAATCACACATCCCCAAGCTATTAGAATTCTTCAAGAGGGTCAACAAACAGGTGGACAAGGGTGATCTAGTGGATATAGTGTTCTTGGACTGTCAATCTTTAACAAGGTCCGTCACCAAAGGCTCTTAAGCAAATTAAGCAGGCATGGTATCAGAGGGAAGGTCCTCTCCTGGATTAGGAAGGGGGGAAAAGAAAAGAGAGAAAGGGTAGGAATAAATTATCTGTTTTCACAGTGGAGAGCAGCAAATAGCAGGGTTCCCCAAGGATCTGTATTGGGACCAGTGCTTTTCAACATATTCATAAGAGATCTGGAAAAAGGGATAAACGGAGAGATGACAAAGTTTGCAGCCATCACGCAATAATTCAGGATGGTTAAGTCCAATGGAGGATAGGTCCATCAATGGCTATTAACCAGGTTGGGCAGGGATTGCTGTTTGCCAGAAGCTGGGAATGGGTGACAGGATGGATCACTTGATGATTACCTGTTCTGTTCATTCCCTCTAACGCACCTGGCATTGGCCACTGTTGGCAGACAGGATACTGGGCTAGATGGACCATTGGTCTGACCCAGTATGGCTGTTCTTCTGTTCAAAGCAGACTACAAAGGGATCTCACAAAACTGGGTGACTAGGAAACAAAATGGAGGATGAAACTCAGTGTTGAGAAATGCAAAGCAATGCACGCTGGAAAACATAACCCCAATTATGCATATGAAATGACAGGGTCTAAATTAGCTGTTACCACTCAAGAAAGATCTTGTCACTGTTGATCATTCTCAACAGTCAAAGGAAGCTAACCATGCTAGGAACCATTAGGAAAGTGATAGATAATAACAGTGAAAATATCATCATGTCACTATATAAATCCATGGTACGTCCATGCTGTGAATACCATGTGCAGTTCTGCTCACCCCATCCCCCCAAAAATACATTAGAAATGGGAAAGGTACAGAGAGAGGCAACAAAAATGATTGGTGATATGGATTAGCTTCTGTACACGGCGAAAGAAAAAAGACTGGGACTTTCGGCTTAGAAAAGAGACAACTAAAGGAGGATGTGCTAGAGGTCTATTAAATCATGACGGGTGCGGAGAAAGTCTTCAGGGCAGCGTTACCCATCCCTTCACATAACACGAGAAGCAGGGGGTTGGTAACACCAGTGAAATGAAGAGGCAGTGGGCTTAAAAGAAACATAAGGCAGGCACAGTGGTTTTGTGGAATGCGAGCATGGTGGGTGGAGGAGCTAGGGGAGGGTCGGGAGAGTGGGTCAGTCAGTCAGGGGAGCTGTCTTTGGGTGTCTGTGTGAGATGGACCCGTTCCCCCCCAGGCTGTGATAACGTGGTGATCGTGTGGAACGTGGGCACGGCCGAGGAGTTGTACCACCTGGACAGCATGCACCCCGACCTCATCTACAACGTCAGCTGGAGCCACGATGGCAGTCTTTTCTGCTCCGCCTGCAAGGACAAGAGCGTGCGCATTGTGGACCCCCGCCGAGGGGTGGTGGTAGCGGTACGGACCCCTCTGCTCCCCCCTTCCTTCTCCCCCGCGTGGGCTGGTGACTGCAGGACAGACGTGCCTTGAATTTCACATCCCCAGCTCCTGCGTGATGGTCCCTGGCTTCTCCCCCACCTGGTGGGGAGCACTGCCTGGGGTTTCCCCTCTGCTCTGTAGACCTTTTCTGCCCCCTGGCTGCATGTGGGTGTGGGGAGGGTGCTGAGGTGCCCTGGGGTGGGGACAGGGAGCCACGGGGTGTTAGAGGCCTGATCTAGGGAGTGGGGGTATTTAAAGGCTCTAGCTACTCCCTTCAATTCTGGGGTGGGGGGTGAGATTGAAGCATTATCCCCTGCTGATTACTTTACCCCAATGGAGCTGAGGTTCCTGGAAGGGGGGAATGAGGGGTGGCCCCAGGAACCTTCTGGCCATGTAGCATTTGGTGCGGGGGGGAGCTGGCGGTTGGTTTGGGCAGTATGTCAGTCCGTCCGCCTCACCCTGCTGTCTCCCCCCTCCCCTCCCCAGGAGAAGGAGCGGGCACATGAGGGAGCGCGGCCAATGCGTGCCATCTTCCTGGCTGACGGCAAGGTCTTCACTACGGGATTCAGCCGCATGAGCGAGCGGCAGCTGGCGCTCTGGGACCCGGTGAGCTGGGGGGGGCCTGGGGCATGGGGGGAACAGGGCGGTCCAGGAGGGTCCCCTGGGACGGGAGGTGTACCGGTCTGCCCCCAGCAGGGCTTCATGGCCCCGCAGCACGGAGTTGTGATGCCCTGATCTCCCTGCAAGGGCCTGTATTGCCCCACAGATGCTGACCCACCGTCCCTCAACCCCTGGGGCCAGGGATCCATCACTGGCAGCCGTACTGGTGATAACACTGGGGAGGGGAAGCTGGGCTCCCTGGTGGCTGATGGCTCTGCTAGTTCCCCCCAGCCCATCCTCATGGGGGTGAGATTCCAGGGCAGGCGGGGGCGGGGAGAGTCCTTCCTGACCCCAAAGCCCTGAAGTATGGCTGTGGGAAACAAACCTCCTAGTGTTTTGTTGGGGGGTGCACTTGGGCATGTGTCGGGGGGGGGGGAATGGGAGGGGCATGTCCTCTACCTCACTGTCTCCTCTTCTTCTCATCCCACTGCAGGAGAACCTGGAAGAGCCCATGGGGCTGCAGGAGCTGGATTCCAGCAATGGAGCCCTGCTGCCCTTCTATGACCCCGACACCAGCGTCGTATACGTCTGCGGCAAGGTAGGGTCCCACCATGTGGGGGGACGTTGTCCCCTTGCTGGCCTGTGGCTCCACAGGGAAGGGGCTGGGACCAGCGAGTCCTGATCCGGACAGGGATGGGATTGTGGGGGAGGGAAATTGCACCCCCAGCCTCCTAAGGAGATGTCTTTTGGGGGAGGTGGCACTGCCAATGTCCCTGGGTATTGGTTGGTGTGACGTTCCTCTCTTCCCGCCCAGGGGGACTCTAGCATCCGGTACTTCGAGATCACAGAGGAGCCCCCCTACATCCACTTCCTGAACACCTTCACCAGCAAGGAGCCCCAGCGGGGCATGGGCTGGATGCCCAAGCGGGGTCTGGATGTCAGCAAGTGTGAGATTGCCAGGTAGACTCATAGACTCATAGGTCAGAAGGGACCAATATGATCATCTAGTCTGACCTCCCGCACAAGGCAGGCCACAAAACCCTACCCATACACATTTATAACAACCCCGAACCCATGACTGAGTTATTGAAATCCTCAAAAGTGAGATTTGAAGACCTCAAGCTGCAGGGAATCCACCAGCAAGCGACCCATGCCCCATGCTGCAGAGGAAGGCGAAAAACCTCCGTGGCCCCTGCCAATCCGCCCCGGAGGAAAATTCCTTCCCAACCCCAAATATGGTGATCAGCTAAACCCTGAGCATGTGGGCAAGACTCACCAGCCAGCACTCAAAAAAGATTTCTCTGCAGTAACTCAGTTCCCATCCCATCCAGCATTCCCACAGACCATTGAGCAGACTTATCTGCCAATAATCCAAAATCAATTGCTCAAATTAAACTATCCCATCATAACATCCCCTCCATATACTTATCAAGCTTAGTCTTAAAGCCAGATAAGGTGTGGGCTCCTGAAACGGGGCAGGGGTGGCAGTGATAAATGGACTGGGGGGGCAGTGATCCCAGATGCTGGGATGCAGTGATCCTGGAGATGGGGCGGAGGGGGTTATCTAGAGGGGCTTCGGGGAAGGGGGGCGTGACTCCTGCTCTGCTAACCGCTGTGCCCCCCGACTGCAGATTTTACAAGCTTCACGAGCGCAAATGTGAGCCCATCATCATGACGGTGCCAAGGAAGGTGAGTGCCTGGCACAGCCCCCCTCCAGTGAGAAAGTAGAGGGAGGGGCGACTGTGTTTGGGGTGGGGGGGTGGAGGAGAACACCTCCCTGGTCTGTTCCCCCTGCCTTGGCAGCAGGGCTGGGTGCAGAGCTGGCCGTGGCATGTCTGGTGGGTCTGCTCCTCGGAGGAAGCAGCTAACTCGCCCTGACAAAAGCTTCCCAAGCCAGCGTCCTGGAGTCAGGAGGCCCCAAACCTCAGCTCTTGCTGGCCGTGGGGCTGCCCAGAGTTGGGAGGCTGCCTCCTCCCCAGTGGCTGGCAATTGCACAGGCTGGTGCTGCATGGCTGACCCGGAGTGTGGCTTCTCCCTTGCAGTCGGACCTGTTCCAGGATGACCTGTACCCGGACACGGCTGGCCCAGAAGCGGCCATGGAGGCTGAGGACTGGGTGGCCGGGAAGACGGCAGGCCCCGTGCTGATCTCGCTGCGTGAAGCCTACGTGCCCAGCAAGCAGCGGGACCTGAAAGTCAGCAAGAAGAACGTCCTGCACGAGAGCCGCCTGGCCCCCAGCACCGGCAGTGCCACCCGCCTCAGTGCCACAGCCACGCCGGCCGCGGTGCCCAGCATCAGTGTCAGCACCGCCCCTGGGGTACGTACAGTGTCCCATTACTGTCCTTGGCGGGGGGAGGGGGTGTCGGTGTCAAGCCCGCCCAGTCCTGCCCTATGATATGTGGGGGCGGAGCCTGGGCTGCCTGGCCCCGCCCTCTGACGGGGGCGGAGCCTGGGCTGCCCGGCCCCGCCCTCCCCATAAGGTGGATTGAGTGGGTGAGCTAGAATTGTGGGAGGGCTGGAGGAGGATCTTGGGGGCTGGGCTTTGGCACTGTGGCTGATGGGCGGGCGGTCGGTGTCTGTCTGTCCACAGGGCGGCGGGCGCCTGGAGGAGGTGCTGCAAGAGGTGCAGGCGCTGCGGCTGCTGGTGAAGCAGCAGGGCGAGCGTATCAGCAGGCTGGAGGAGCAGCTGAGCCGCATCGAGAACGGGGACGTCTAGGGCGGCTGGGGGGGGGTGAAGCCATGGTGCCCCCTCTCCTTTTAAAGGAATCGCAGAAACCAGGGTCCTGACTCTTCACCTGTAAGCTGCCAGTAACCCCACCCCCGCGGTGAAGGTGACCCCGGGCCCCCCACCCTCCTGCTACGCTGCTAGGGAAACCTCCCTTTTTATATGGCTGACCAAAACACCCCACCTCTTAACGGGGGGGGCTGGCTTTCACCGCCACCCCCGCCTTAGGCAGCACTGCCTGTTACTGGCAGCTGCTCCCCCAGGGGCTGGGCTCACTCATTCCAAGAGGCCGAGGGGCTGGCGGGTGGTTCCCTGCCTCTGTCTGCCCCAGGATGGGGCTGGTTCAGCTCTCTCCCCAGCCCCATGCAGGGGCCCCCCTCTTCCTGCGTGCTCCCCTCCTCCTCTCCCCCGCCAAGCACATGCCTGGCTTTAGAGGAGCTAAACACTAAGCCCCCTTCCTGCCCCTGCTGCTGGTGGAGGCTGGATGTAGTCCTGCTTCCCTCATCCTGGGCCCTTGGGAACACGGGCCTGGAGCCATAGGTCACTGGCGCTCACTCAGCCTCCTCCTCGCTCCTTAATCAGTCTTGATACCAGTACAGTGGGGTTGGAGCAGGGAAGGGGCCCTACAACGAGCCCCCTTGTGATCTGACTGTGTTCTCCTGCATAGCCACAAGGGGCCAGTCACACAGGCACTAGTCTGACCCAGCGAGTGGCTTTTGCCTAGGTGCCATTGAGGGAAGAAAACACATACACAGCCCCGCGCAGGGGCCAGATCTATATTTTCATTCCAAATAAACAGTCTTTATAATAAATCCTTGGGCTGGGTGTGTCTTAAATGTGCCCCCGCCGCGAGCTGCTGCAGCTAACCAGGGCCCTGGAGGGAAACGGCCAGAGGGAGACAGCAGGAGGGGGGGGGAGACAGTGGATGTCTATATAAGGGAGGCCTTTGTTCCAGCAGTTGGCAGCTGATGCCCCGCATCTGTGTTGCAGGGAGAATTCAGCTCCAGCCCTGGGGCAAATCTCACCCCACAGAGCTGGTGTGTCCCCCAGCGGTGGGGTGGGACAGATGCAAGGGCTGCTGTGTGTCATTCCCCCCCCCCCAACCCTTTGACCCCCAGGCCTCTGAGAACAAGTTGAGGAGATGGTTTCCCACCCATGTGCTGAGCGCAGGGTCCTTCCTGTCACAGGGGCCCTGTGGGGGAAACAGGAAGCCAGTGGTTAGGGCTAACGAGATGACGTGTTGTGCTGAAAGGCCACAGTGAGCAGTGTGTGGGGTTGAGGGGGTGAATCCAGGCTCTAGTGCCCTAGGCCCATCTACTGTGCCCTGGGCACTGTCTTGGGCAGCAGCTCGTGCATCACTCAGTGCCGAGGCAGAACGCACCCATCTATCTTCTCTGCCTGCCCCGCCGCAGCTCCACTTGCTTAACCCCCTCGGCCCGTTTGTACCCCAGCAGCTGGACCTGTTAGCGAAGAAGAGCCTGCTCCTGTGCTGGGCCCAGAGAAGAGATGGTGGTGGTTGAACCAACCTGGGGGGAAGGAGGAAAAAGAACTGAGTGTCAATGACCTGCCGTTCTGTGGGCACCATCTGCCTCGCACTCCAAGTATGCCAGCCATGGGGCTGGAGGGGAACCTGGGCGTGATAGCGGATGGAGGGGAGTAGTTGGGCCCCAATGCCGTGAGGGACACCCAGTGCTTCCCTGCAGCCATATTCCAAAGGCAGTGCCTGGGCGCTCCTGTGGTCTCTCCTGAGCCGGGCCAAGGCTGGACTGGCAGAAGTGCCAGGAAGGGGGTTGTACCCCTGTCCCCTGCCAGTTGCTGGTTTGAATGCCACTCTGCTTGAGCAGGATGGGAGGGTGGGGCTCTCTACTGGCTTTTGGGCAACCCCCTTCCATGTGATGAGTTGGGTGGGCCTTGACACCAGCTCCTACCCTGTCATCTTCACCCCTGTCCCCCAGGCCTTGCCCAAAAGGGTAGGAGAGCCAAAGCAGCCTAGGCCCAAGGCCCATTTTTGGGGGGGGAGGGAGGGAGGAGGGTTGGTAGCCTGCTCTGGAGGTAAATGAAGCCATTGGTCTATATGCAAATCAGCTGATTGGTTAATTTGCATAAAGTCCCCCCCCCCCCCGGGGGCGCAGTACAGCTTGTGGCGGCTGTTGCAGCTGCTCTCCGTGCAGCCGGCTGGCAGGAAACACGCACCCACGCCCTTGCGCCTCTCACTCCCCGCCACTCGCATCGGAGTCCCCCACCCTGCTAGGAGCTGCCATCACCTCGCAATGGTAAGGACCCCCCGTGGGGGCTGAACCCATAGCTCCAAGGGAGGATGGGGGGGTGGGGAAGGGAACGGGACTCCAGGGAAGATGGGGGGTGGGCAAAAGTTAGAGGGTGTTAATGGGCTCCTGCCTCAGATTTTACGCCTCCCCCCCTCTTCTCCCCCCCCCAAGCACCTGGCTTTCAGGCCAGGCTGGGAATGGGCCATGGGGGGGACTCAAAGATGGGCACACACACACCTCCACCCACACCAACTGGAAACTCCACCAGGGCAGACTGAAGGGCTGGGCCTGGGGCGGATGTTGCCCCAGGCGGAGGGTGACTGCTGGGCACAGCTGGGGTGGGACTCCCCCCACCCAGAAGCATGAGCGAAGGGGCATGGATGCTGCCACCTGATGCCTTCTGTCCCCGATGGAGAGGCTGTGCTGGAGTTGGGATTTCGGGGTAAGGGGTGGAGAAGGGGATTATCTTGACCCTCCATCCCTAGCAGGGTCCTGCTTCCAAACTTCCACTCAGCCCCCCAGTGAAGGGACCAGCTGCCGTGGGGGGGTTGCTTGCACCGTTGCTGTGCCTCAGTTTCCCCCTGGCAAATGGGAAGGAAACAGCTGTGTAATGGCCACCACTGATGGTGCCATTCCCTCTGCCTCACCCCAGGCAAAACCATGGGCACAGGGGCAGAGGCTGCTGGGAAATCCCCACCCCTATTAACTGCCCCTCTCCCCTTCTCCCAGGTGCTGCCACTAGGGCCCAAGGGAACTGCTCTGTAAGGGGGTTTAATCCATAGCCTGAAACATGAGAAGGTTGCCCCACTCTGCTAAAGCCCCTGCTAGCCCACCCCAGGCTCCCCCATGCACAGGTCAGGGGCAGCTGGAGTCAAAGGCTGACAGGAGCTGGGGCCTGGGCGCAATCGGAGTTAGGGTGGGAGAATTCCCTTACAGGTGGGCCTTCCAGCCCCCAGTTCTTACAACAGGCGCCTTGCAGCGCATGCGGCCCCCAGCAACCGCCCCCCCCCAATCCACCACCAATTTTAAGGGCTCCTAGCCCTGCCCTGAGGGGAGCCACCCCCCACCGGCCGAGCAGTTCAGCACTGCCTCCGGGCACAGGCCAGGCTCCAACATGCGGGCTGAGCCTTGGCAGCGCGCTGGCAGGGCGGGCATGGGAGCGCAGCAGAGTGGGTGCTGGGTAAGGGACGCTGCCCGGCCCCACCCCAGGCCTCTCAGCATCTGTCCTGCTGGGCATCCCCAAGGCGCAGCAGAGAGATTTGCGCCCCACTTTCCAGGCCCCACGAGGGATTACAGCCACTCAAAGACAGGTCTACCCAGGAGCTCCAAACCTCTCCCCCACACCTTCCCTGGGACCGAATGGCAGCCACCCTTCCCCACTGCTCCATTACATTACAAAGTTCTTGCCAGGGTAAAGTGCCTGCAAGCACCAGGAGGACTGGTTCAGGACTCCCCCCCCCACTCGGAGTACATGTATACCCCCAACTCCGCACAGCCATTGAAGGGCTAGAAGGCGGCCCCCAAGGCACAACAGGAGGTGGTTAGTCACATCCTAGCGTGGCTCATAGTAACGAGCAAAACACTGGCATGTTAAGTGTAGCTAGGCAGGGCAAAAATCTGAGCGATAACTAGCTAAAGGTGCAAAAAGGAACCGCACACTTTTTTTCAGTATGTCAGAAGCAGGAAATCTGCAAAACAGTCATTGAAGTCAAAGAAGCACTCAAGGAAGACAGACAGGGCCATTGCAGAGAAGCTAAATTCATTTCTGTGCATCCACCTTCCCTGCAGAGGATGGCGGGGAGGAGATTTCCCCTCTGCCTCCAAAGCTATCCTTTGGGGGAAAATCTGAAGCACTCTCCTCCAGTGACGTGTCAGTAGAAAAGGCTTGGGAACAAATTGATAAATTAAACAGAAAAGCCCCTGGATGGCTGGTTTTCAGCCAAAAGCTCTGAAAGCACTCAACTATGAAATTGCACAACTAACAACTGAGGTATCCTGAAATCAGCCTCTGTACCAGATGACTGGAGGACAGCTAATGTAATGCCAATTTTAAAAAAAAGGCTAGAGGCAATCCTGGCACGTACAGGCTGGTAAGCCTAGCGTCAGTATCGGTTAAATTGGTTGACTCTATAGTAAAGAACAGACTTATCAGACGCACAGATGAACACCATATGTTGCATAGAGTCAACATGGTTTTTCTAAAGGGCAATCGTCCTTCACCCAGCTAGCACAATTCTTTGAGGGGGCCAACAAACGTAAGCCAGTAGATAAAGCGTACTTGGACTGCGTTAGAAAACTTTTGACGAGGTCCCTCACCAAAGTCTCTTAAGCAAAATAAGGGGATAAGAGGGAAGGTCCTCTCCTGCATCAGTAACTGGTTAAAAGACAGGAAACAAAGGGTAGGAATAAATGGCCAGTTTTCACAGTGGAGAGCAGTAAACAACGGTCCCCTGGGATCTGTACTGGGACCAGTGCTGTTCAAAATATTCATCAACAATCTGGAAAAGGGAGTGATCAGCCGATACAAAACTATTCAGGATAGCTAAGCCCAAAGCAGACTGTGAAGAGTTACAAAGGGATCGCACCAAACCAGGTGACGGGGGCAACAAAATGGCAGCTGAAATTTAACGTTGACGAACGCAAAGTAACAACTCCAGGAAAAAAAAAAATCCTGGCTAGCCATACAAAATGATGGGGTCTAAATTAGTTTGTTACTGCTCCAAAAAGATCTTTGCGTCATCATGGTTAGTGCTCTGAAAACATCTGCTCGATTCACAGCAGTGGTCCAAGAAGGCTAACAGTGTTAGAAACCATTAGGAAAAGGCTAGCTAGTAAGTCAGAAAATATCACAAATCCATGGTATGTCCACACCTTAAATACTGTGTGCAGTTCTGGTTGCCCCCTCTCAAAAATGATATGGTAGAACTGGCAAAAGTTCAGAGAAGAGCAACAAAGGTGATCAAGGGTCTGGAACAGTTTCCGCACGCGTGAAGACTAAAAAGACGGGGGCTGCTCAGCTTAGCAGAGAGACAGCTAAGGGGGGGATATGATAGAGGTCGATAAAATGAATGATGTGGAGAAAGTGGACAGGGGAGTGTTATTTACTCTTTCCTACACAACACGAGACCCAGGGTCACTCTAGGCATCAGGGTTAAAACGAACAAGAGGAAGACCTTTTTCACACACTGCATAATTAACCTGTCACACTCGTTGCTGGGGCGTGTTGTGATGGCCGAAAGTGTCACTGGGGCCAAAAAAAGAAGGAGAGAAGTTTAGGAAGCATAGGTCCAGCACGGGCTATTACTAAGCAGGATGCTCAGGGATGCAACTCCTAAACCTGTGAGTGCCAGAAGCTGGACGTGGACGACGGGGGCTGGCTCACACGATAATTGCCCTCTTGGGTTCATTCCCACTGAAGCATCAGGCACCGGCCAGTGGCGGCAGAGAGGCGACTGGGCTAGACGGCCCATTGGTCTGCCTCACTGTGCTGGCAGCTCTTTGTGTTCCTAGGCCCGGCTCCTCATGCCCACTGAAGCATTGGGCACTGCCATGGCCCTGCCCCGCTGGCCACAGTCCTGGGAGAGGCTGCTCTCCGGGGCACGGACAAGTGGGGCCCCAGCCCTCCAGGTCGGTGCTGTGGCCTGCTTCTCCAGAGAGCCCCAAATGGTGAGCTGGGCCCAGAGCAAGCAGGGCTAGGTGCTGCAAAGCCACCTCTCGCACTGATGCCGTCACCTACCCGACCGCAGCTTCCTGTCAGCTCGCCAGCTGCGCGAGCGCTGCGCCCCCCCGAGAGCCACCCACGCAGGGGCCATGCGGCACATGTGACACGCCAACACCACCAGCACACACACCCAGGGCAGTGGGGGGAAGCCACACCAGAGCGGGCCTCACAGCCCCTGGGGGCTGAGAACAAGCGAAGTGGAAACCTCCCACACACACCACCTGCCTGAGAGGGGCGCGGGGGCCGACAGCAGCGCCAGCCTGGCCCCATCTGAAGTCCCTCAATGCCAGTTCACTGCCTCCCCTGCTATTCCAGCCCCAGGGTTCCCCACACCAGCTCTGTGCTGCCCCCCCCATCCTGACCCACAGCCCCCTACCCCCACCCCCAGCTCTGCCGATGTCCTCAGTGGCTGCCCCACCCACCGTAAGTGGGTTTGCAGGGTTGTACAAGGCAGCCACGGCGCCATCTCCCGTCCACCCCCAGAACGTTTTGGGGAGCGATCAGTATGTGTGAGGGCAGAAGCGTGCCGGAGCTGGGAGCAAGGGGGCATTGGGCGATTGCGCCGAGCACAGGGCCGGTGAATCCATGCAACGCCACGGTCCAGGCCCTGCCCACAAGCCGGGCGCCTCTGCGGGCAGTCACTAACCTCGTTCCTCTTTCCCTCCTCCCCCAGCACGCCACCGTCCACGCCCCGTGGGGGCAGCTCACTGTAGGGCTGGCGCTCCTGCTCCTGCCAGGGGCCGCTCTGGGCACGAGCCCCGAATCGGAGAAGCATGCCGTGGCCGTGGGCTTCCTCGTCTTCCTGCTCCTCCTGCTGCTGCTGGTGTTGGCCCTGGCCTGGCGCAAGCTGAGCCACGACTCGGAGGGCAGATATCACCCGCGCCGCCTCTGCCAGCCCCGCCGCCTGCTGGGGGCCGTGGCCAGGCGCTGGCGTGCGCTGCAAGGGGAGACGCCCCCCGAGAGGCAGTGGGAAGGCAAGGAGGAGGACGAGGAAGAGGAGGAGCTGGAGACGCTGCAGCGGGACGAGGAGGAAGGCGGAGGGCAGGTGCAGCGGAGCCAGGAGGAGGATGCCGAGGTGCCAGAGGGGACCCCGCCCTGCGACCCCCCCAGGGAAGCCCCCGAAGAGGCAGAGGAAGGCGGAGGCACCGGTGCCGGGGGCCTGCTTAGCGACCTGCACTCCTTCTCCGGGACAGCCACCTGGGAGGACAGTGCCACGGAGGGGGGCTGCCGCCAGCACGTCACCGCCCTCTAGGGCAGCTGAGGGACGGACAAAGACCAACAGGGGGGACTGCAGCCCCCCACCTGCTTGCTTGAGTGGAGGGGAACCCCTGCTCCCCGCCTCCTTCCCCAAGGAGCTGGGATGAACTATTCTCCTCCTCCCGCCCCACCCCGCTCTCCCTCTTCGCCAGGGGGCTACAGTGGGCGCTTCCTCCCCGCTGCACCCCTGCTCCCGCCAACCCCACACCAGGAGCGCCCGCCCACGCGGGGCAGGGGGAGCCCCCTCGTCCCCCGACTCTGCATGGACTCTAGCACCCCCCATTGCCTGTGCCAGGAGGTGGGGCGTGACACCGCAGCATGGGGGGCGGGGCTCCGCTCCCACTGGGCACCACTACAGGCACCAATAAAGGGGCGGCGCTGCCCACAGCCTGGCACACTCGGCAGCTTCATTTACCCCAAGGGATGGGGCCCAATGGGAGGGGCGGGGCCTGCTGCAAACCACACCCCTGAAGGAAGGGAAGGGGACCCCCACCCCTCCGGCCTTGGGGAAGGCTTCGCACCCCACCCTGGCCTCAGTGCAGGATGGGAGCAGAGTGCAAGATTCTCCCATTGGATGATTTCCCCCCCGCCCCAGCTGGATTGACAGCCCCCCACCCCATCACCGAACCCCATGAAGCAGCCAAAAACAGGGCAGCAGCAACCCCCTCCCACCCAGCCCCCGCGACAAGAAGGGATGAGCACCATGCAGTCTGATCAAGGCTTTAATTGGCACAGGCCCGGCCACTCCACGGGGCCATACAGGGTACAGCAGACAAGCCGGCAACCCTCCCACCCCAGAGGGGAGGAGCAGAGCCTGGGCACCTCCCTAACAGAGTACCACCGCTGTCCCCCCCCCCCACACACACACACTGCCTCTCAGGGCTCTGCCACCCCACCCATGGCCCCCAGCACCCTACACACACACCCCCTGCACATGCTCTGAGCCCTTCATCAGGCTCCCCAGCCATGCTATCCCCAGCACACGCTAGGACCCCCCACTAGCACCCTGCTGTGCTCTGCCCCTGCCCCCCCACATGATTTGTAGCAATAAAAACAGAGCACCAAGGAAAGGGGTAAAAGCCCTGTGGTGGGGGCTGCAGCCTGGGGGCCATGCGGCCGTTCAGGACCCGCCCAGCCCCCTCCCCATTGAGGCTGCCCCACCCGCTGGCAGTACAGCCCTGATAAAGCGTCTTCTCATCAGTCCATCAGGGCTGCGGACCCTGACGCTCCCCAGCCCCACTCAGCTGCCAGGGGGCCCCGCCCCACGGGTCACCGACAGGCCGGGCACCTCCCCGGGGAGCCTCCCGCCGGCCCAAGATGAGCCTCCCACCCAGGCAGGGGCACCATGCCCGACCCAAGCTACCTTGCCACCCGCCCCCGGCCCCCCTTCTGCTTCTTGGTGCCCGTCGGCGTCTTTATGGGCAGCGGGGCCGTGCCCTCTGGTGGGGGCGGCGGCAGCAGTGGCCCTAGGTCCATGGGCTCCGGCGCCTGGCAGGACTTGAAGGCCTCGAAGGGAGAGAACTTCACCGGGCTGAAAGCAACAAGGGAAAGGGGAATGAGCTGGGCCCATGCCTGGCACGGGTTCCCCCCCACAATGCACAGCCTCGATCCCACTGCTGATGGGGGGTCCCTGGGAACCCCACGATTGACAGCTTCCACAGGAACCTCCCTCCCCCAACACCCACAGTCCCCATCCCGTCCCCAAAAGGAATCCGGCCTGGTGACTCTCCGATCAAGAGCCTTGCCCCCTGGCACTGCCTCCCAGCCCCGCATGGCAGCACCGTCCAGGGAGAGGCACAACTACCGCCAGGAAAGGCCACAGAAAGCCAGCGCCTGCTGGAGGGGAAAGGCCCCAGCCCCCGGACCCAACCAGTTCCCCATTCCCTGCTGTCTGGAGCTGGATAGAAGCCAACCCCACTTCCCTAGAGAGGGAAGGAGCCCTGCTTGTTGGTCACCCAGTTTGGAAGCGTCCCCGGCCATACCTGATGGGTGTCCTGGGGCTGCTGTTGAGGCGGCGCGGGGAGCGCACCTTTGGCTGGAAGGAGAACCCCTCCTTGATGCTCTCCAGCACCGACGGGGCCACGTACGTGAAGCCCTGCAGAGAGTATGGAGGTCAGAGCAGCAGGGATGCCCCAAACGCCTGTCCCTGGGGTCACAGCACCCCATGCAGCGCGGACCCCTCCCAATGTTCCAGCGCCCCCTGCCGGGGAGGGCGGGGCTGGGCAGTGCAGGCTCCACCCCCTCCCTGTGCCCCCATCCGGGGGACCTTACCAGGAAGGCCTGGTTGGCACTCTCGCTAATGGAGGCGTCATCGGGGCTGTCCACCGGCGTCTGGCGCGTGAAGCGGGTGTCGAACTGGCTGACGTCGTCATCCGATTGCTGCAGAGCAGGAGGGAGGGGGGCAGAAAGGGGTCGGCAGGAGGGAGGGGCAGCCTGGTATCAGCATCATCCACCAGGGGAGGATGACAGCCAGGCTGCCACATAAAGGATGTGGCTTCCCATTCTCCGCCCGGGCTCTCCTCCCCTGGGAGCTGCAGGGCCCCATAGGGCTGAGTGCCCCGCGCAGCTGTCCCGGACCCCCGAGTCCCATTCTCCATCACTGTCTCAGGGAGCCCTAGGGGTGCAGGGAGCCCTGGGGTGCACTGCCACCCCGGGGAGGGTGCTGGGAGCGGCGAGGCTCCCTGTGGGTGAGCCATCTATTGCCACGCGAGAGAGACCAAGACGCCTGCTCTGAAACTCAGCCCCATTTGGGCTGGGCGAGTGGGGCGCAACGGACTGGCTCTCTCCTGCCGCTGGGGGGTGGCTGGGGGCGGGGGCAGGGCAGTACCAGGCAGGGCCTGAAGGGCGGGTCCAGCTTGCGCGCCAGCAGCTCATCCCAGTTGACTTGGCGGAAAAACGGCTGCTTCTGTAGGGACAGACACACAGGCAGGAGGTCAGAAGCCCACCAGCTGGCTACCCGGGGCACTCGCCCACCCCTGGGCTCCCCAGGAAGGTGACCTGCGGCGTGGGGAGCCCTGAGCCCAGGGAAGATGCGGCAAGGCTGGGCACCCACCTGTGCCCACAGGGAGAAGAGGCTCCGCCCTGCCACCCAGCGCCCTGGCACATGGAGGGGAGCACCCGGGACCTGTCTCCTGCCACTGACTCTGCTGTGCCCATGGATGCAGCTAGGGGAGAGAACCCCCCCACCTGGGGGCTCCGCTTCCACCTCCAGAGGGCACCCTCCCTTCTGCCCAGCTCCACCCTCCCTACCTACCTACCTGCACGTCCGCTGCATCGCCCGCCCCGCCCCCAACCCTCTGGCTGGGGTTTCTCTTGAGGAACTGAAAGAGAGAGAGAGAAAACAGTCAGAAGGGAGGGGGAGCTGCTCTCACTCACAAAGGGGCTTCCCCCCACTGATTCCCCATCTAGTGGCCGCCCTTCTGGTGAGACCCACACAAAAGCCCCAATCCAAGATTACACCCTGCCGGCTCCGGGCTGACAGCTCGGCACCTTTGGGGAGCGGCAATGCAGGAGAGGGCAGCGGCATCGGACAGGTGGGTGCCAGTAACCTATCCGAGGGAGTGGCAGCTCCTGGCACAGCTCGGGGAGTGGGGGGGGTTCTGGGGAAGAGGGGGGCGGCAGTACCTTCTTGAGCAGGTCGCGGGCGTCGGGGGTCAGGTAGGGTGGCAGAACCAGTTTCCCTTTAAGGATCTTGTCGATGGTTTTCTTCCGGTTCTCAGCTGTGAAGGGAGGCTGTAAAGGAGGTGGAGCGTGGGGCTGAGTGCAGGGGTGGAGAGGGTGAATGCCAGACAAGAGAGGGCAAGGGGGCGCTGGGCTGGGGGAAGGGGCCAGGCTCAGCATCAGGAAAGGGGCACGAGGGGGACGCTGCCCCTGTTGCTGGAGGACTGAGCCAAGCAAGGGTCTGCGCTGGAGTGGGGGATGCAGAGCGAGGGACTGCACTGGGGTGGGGGAAGGTGCCGTTTGGTGCAGAGGCTCACGGGCCAGAACGGCAGCCAGGCCCAGGGCTGTCCCTGGGGAAAGGGGAAAACACTCAGCCGGTGGCTCCTGTCCCCACCCTCACCCCACCCCCAGGTTAACAGCATGAGCAGGACTTGCCGATCCAGTGAGCATGTCGTACATCAAGGCCCCGAGGCTCCACCAGTCCACGGCCCGATTGTGCCCGCTCCGCATCAGGATCTCTGGAGCCCTAGGGCGGCACAGACACCCGGAGCTGCTGGGCCAGCCACTGACCACATAAATCACCCCAGAGGGGCAATGTAAGGGGGGGGCTCCCTGGGGCCGGGTCCCACAAGGGAAGCAGTGTGAGGGGAAGGGGGCGATCTCTGGGGCAGGGTCTCACGGGGGGAGCAGTGTAGTGGAAGAAAGGTCCCCAGGGCACCTACATGTACTCAATGGTCCCACAGAAGGTGTGGGTGACGGCTCCCTCATGGATCGACTCCTTGCACAGTCCAAAGTCCGTCAGCTTGATGTGCCCTGAGGGAGACAAGACCCCATAGATCAGCCCAGCCAGGGCTCTCTGGGCCTACAACACCCAGCCCAGCCCCACGGCCCTGGGCTCCATACCTTGGCTGTTCAACATGATGTTCTCCGGCTTGAGGTCCCGGTAGATGATGCCATTGCAGTGCAGGTGGCCCAGGGCCAGCGTGATCTCGCTCAGGTAGAAGCTGTGTCACAGGCAGGAAAGAGGCCGTCGGTACAACCCCGACAGCGGGGGGCGCTGCCGAGAGCTCTCAGACACAGGCCAGGCAGCTCCCCCAGCCAGCCAAGCCAAGCCAGAGGGATGGTGGGAGAACGTGACACTACCAAGGGGAGCCGGCTGGGCCCCGAGAAATGTTGTGGGCACCCTCAAGGCAGAAGAAGCTCTTCACCACTAACACCCCAGTACAGGCCCTTCTCTCCCAGGCTGGCTGGCATTCCCTTTCTGACCCCCCATCCGCCTTCCACCCTGTACCTGCCCCCCCTTGACCCCCAGCCTACCACTATCCCCCCGTTTTTGGGACCTCCCCTAGGCTCCCTGCTATTCCTCCTTCACCTGCCTTCCTTGCTGGGACCCCCTGCTCCCTCTTGGCCCCCAGTGCCTTCTCCTAGCCCTTGCTAGCCTCCACCAGGGGGAGACCGGCTGCCATACCAACACTGCGTAGTCAAGGACTGTGGTGTCAACCATGGTTATCAGCAGGTCAAGTGAGCCCTGGGGTGCCCCTGGCAGCGTGCGCAATGTGGGGTGCTGAGCAGCGTCAGTTCCCATGCGTTCCAACCCGCCCCCAGTCCCTGCTGCACACAAGCCCCCTCCGTCCCTCAGATCCCGGCGCTGGCTGGTTGGCTCTGCCGTGGCGCTCTGGCATCAGGGCGCCCGCTGGCTTTGAACACGGCTCTGCTCTCGCCACCAGCTCAGCGATCCCTCTGAAAAGCCCTACCCTGCGGTGTGTTTGCACAACGGGAGCAGGTCCTTGCCGCACAGACTGTGTACAAACACACCAAGGGCGGGACGGGCACTGGGCTGGAGGTCGGGAGCCTAGAAAAACAACCACAACACAGCAGCAGCGCTGGCTATGGGGGAGCTCCCGGCTACTCCAGTCCCAGCCTCTCCCAGCAGTGGGCACCGTAGGGTGGCAGCACTGGCTGGGGGAGTTCCTGGCTAGTTTAGTCCCAGCCCCTCCCAGCAGGGGGTGCCGTAGGGAGCGGGGTGGGGACACTGGCTGTGGGAGAAGCTCCTGGCTACTCCAGTCACTGACCATGCTGTGTCTTCCAGGAAAATGCCCTCACGCTCCAGCTGCATGAAAAGCTCTCCACCTACAGACCCAAAACAAAAAAGGGGTACCTGAGCCCCACTCACAGGTCCCCAGCTCCTGCCCCACCTACCCCCCACCCACCAGGGTCACGAGAGTAGGGAGGGAACAGCTCTGGCCTGATCCCAGGCCAATGGCACTATAACAGTCTCCAAGAATGCTGGGCTCACGTGAGTCACTCATGCAGCCTGGTCTCTCCCCCTGGCCAGGACTGATTCCTTCCCCTCCTCCCCCTGAAAGCCGCCCCAGCCCCCAGCCCAGCCCCGTACCACTCAGGCACTCCAGGATGAGGTAGAGCTTGCCACCCGTCTGGAAGGCGTAGATCAGGTCCACAATGAAGGGATGTTTGATGGCCTCCAGGATGTTCCTCTCAGCCTTGGTGTGAGCCGTGTCCTTGGCGTTGCAGGCAATCTTGGCCTGGGGAGACAGACAGACAGACAGACAAAGCGGCATTAGGGTGCCCGTAGCAGGTGCCCCGAGCTCAGCAGCAGGAAGGGCTGGCCAGCTAGTTACCTTCTTCAAGACTTTCATGGCAAAGATCTTCCCCGCGTTGGTCCCCTGCACCTTCCGCACCTGGAACACCTGCCAGGCAAGAGAGGGGCCTTTAGGACGGGCGGCTGTACAGCCGCATCCTCAGTGCCGTGCCAGCGGCTGGCGGCCAGCTTCCTCCGGCAACTTGGGGGACCATCCGAGAGGACAGCTGACCCCGTGGAAACAACCGATTCAGAAATGCAGCCCTGGGGCCGCATGGGACTTGCAGCTCAACTGCCTCATGCCGTCCCGCTACAAAACGAGCTCGCCAGTCGGACTCCGTTCCCCGTGACGCACTGTGGCCACAGGCGCGCCGCTTGGCGCCTCCGCAAGAGCTGCGACCGGGGTGCATCCTGGGGGAGAGAGTCCCCCTGAGGGTCCAGGCCCTCGGAGGAGGGCAGGGACAGGAGGCGTCTGAGCTACATCGCCCCCGTGGTACCGCGCACGACGGCCTTTCAGCTCCCTCCACCAGGCAAGACGCCCCAGTGAGGAGCCCTGACGCGGGGCCCGGCAGAGGGAGGGGGTCGCGTGTCCATGTGCACGCGGGGGGGGGCCCCACGCCCCGCCCCTTCCCTACCTTGCCATAGCCACCCTTGCCCAGCACGCGCAGCAGCTCGAAACAGTGGGGCCCGATGCGCTCGGGGCCGTTGTCCACGCTGCTCTCCGAGATCTCGATCTCCTCGTAGTGCCCCACCGGCCTGGGGAGACGGGAGAGGGTGAGCGGGCCGGGGGGGGGCGCCCAGGGAGAGGGTGCGCGGGGGGGCCCGGGAACAGGTCCCGCCCCGCCCCCCCGGGCCGGTCTGACCCCCCGCCCCCCCGCGCTACTTACTCCAGGCCGTTGCCCCGGAACTCCAGATCCATCTCCTAGGAGAGAGGAGGGGACGTCAGAGCCCGCCCGACGGCCCCGGGGGGGCGGGGGGGGCCGGGAGCGCCAAGGGGGCGGGGGCGGCGGCTCCCCGGGGCGGGGGGTTCGCGGGGGGCGGGGCCGCGGCGCTGTCCCCTCCCCCACCCCGCGCGCGCTCTCTCGCTCGCTCTCACCGCCCCCAGCTCGGGCTCGTCGCCGTCGCTGCCCTCCTCGGTCTCCAGGTCGATGTCGAACACCCCGGCCATGGCGCCGGCCCCGGCCGGGCCCCGCCCCCCCGCCGCGTCACCGCCCCGCGCCCGCCGCCGCGTGGCGTCACCCACGGGGAAGGGCGCGGCCGCGGGCGGGGAGGCTGCTGGGAAATGTAGTCCTGGCTGGGGGCGGGCGGGCGGGGGGAGACTCGGCCGCGGGGGCCGCTGGGAAAGATGATGACACACGCCCCTCCCCCACCCCCGGGCCCGGGTCAGAGCAGGGAGAGTAACATACGTGTGGGGCTGGGCCCATCCCCCACGGGCCCAGGGCCCCCCCGGCCCCTCCCCCACCCCACTCACCGCCCATGGGCTCATCCCCCCACCATCCACCCCCTCCCCACTCACCGCCCATGGGCCTAGGGTCCCCCACCCTCCCCTCCCCTCCCCACTCACCGCCCATGGGCCTAGGGTCCCCCACCCTCCCCTCCCCCACCCCACTCACCGCCCATGGGCCTAGGGTCCCCCACCCTCCACTCCCCTCCCCACTCACCGCCCATGGGCCCATCCCCCCACCTCCCATGGGCCTAGAGCCCTCCACCACTTTCCCACTCACCTCCCATGAGCCTGGGGCCCCCCAC
>ML675613.1:2463519-2521338 GCA_007922155.1 Mesoclemmys tuberculata | reverse complement strand
CCTCCACCACTTTCCCACTCACCTCCCATGAGCCTGGGGCCCCCCACCCTCTGCCCCCTCCCCACTCACTGCCCATGGGCCCAGCTCCCCCACCCCTGTGATTCCCTTCCCGCAGGGCCCCCCTTACCTTCACTCCCATACCCAGAAAGATAACGGCGCAAATACTCCAGCCAACAACGTTCACGCACCTGGAAGTCCATCAGGTGCTAAGTAACGGTCAGCACGGATCAAATCGGGCCCGACCAGCCCCATGGCTTTCTTGGGCAGGGTCACGAGCCTGGCAGCTGGGGGGCAGCGGCGGAGGTTGGACTGGTCTAGCACTTGAATAAGGCTTTTTCTCCTGTCTTCTCACATGATCTTCTCTGACACAAACTAACGAAATACAACCTAGATGGAGCGACTCTAAGGTGGGTGCACAACTGGCTGGAAAACCGTTCCCAGAGAGGAGTTATCAGTGGGTCACAGGCAAGATGGAAGGGCATATGGAGTGGGGTCCTTCAGGGATTGGTCCTGGTTCTGTTCAATATCTTCACCAATAATTTAGATAATGGCATAGAGAGCACACATAAAGTTTGTGGCTGACAGCATCTGGGGAGGGGCTGCAATTGCTTTTCAGGACAGGATTAAAATTCAAAATGATCTAGACAAAGTGGAGAAATGGGCTGAAGTAAATAAGATGAAATTCAGTAAGTACAAATGCAAAGTATTCCACTTAGGAACGAACAATCACAGTTGCACATGTACAAAATGGGAAATGACTGCCAAGGAAGAAATACTGCGGGAAGGGATCTGGGAGTCGTAGTGGATCACAAGCTAAATCTGAGTCAAGAGTGTAACATTGCAAAAAAAGCAAACATCATTCTGAGATATATTAGCTGGAATGTTGTAAGCAAGACATGAGAAGTCATTCTTCTCTACTGCATGCGAATTAGGCCTCAGCTGGAGTATTGTGTCCTATTCTGGGCGCCACATTTCAGGAAAGCCATGGACAAATTGGAGAAAGGGCAGAGAAGAGCAACAAAACTGATTAAAGTCTACAAAACATGATCTATGACTGAGGCAAGATTGAAAAAATTGGGTTTGTTTAGTCTGGAGAAGACTGAGAGGGGACATAACAATTTTCAAGTATATAAAAGGTTCATACAAGGAGGAGGGAGAAAAAATGTTCTCCTTAACCTCTCAGGTTCAGACAAGAAGCAATGGGCTTAAATTGCAGCAAAAGTCATTTAGGTTGGTCATTAGGAAAAAGGTCCTGTCAGGGTAGTTAAGCACCGGAATAAATTGCCTAGAGAGGTTGTGGAATCTTCATCACTGGAGATTTTGAAGAGCAGGTTAAACAAACACCTGTCAGGGATGGTCTAGATAATACTTAGTCTTGCTTAGTCTGGAGAATCTAAGCTGCAAGTTTATTTTTATTTCTTACATAACCAACTTTGCTCTCTATGCCTTCTGCTTATCATTTAAAATCTCTCTCTCTGTAGTTAAGAAATCTGTTTATATTTTATCTAAAAGAGTGTGGTTTTGGTTGAAGGGCTTGGGGAATCTCAGCTCAGGTTAACAAGGGCGGTTGCATGTCCATGACCCTTTGTTGGAGTGGTGAACTAATTAATGAGCTTGCACTGGCCAAGGGAGTCTTGAGCAGTGTAAGACGGTATAGTTCTGGGGTGCAAGGCTGGAGGTGAGGGAGAGTTGCTGGTGCCTCTCCCTGTATAATTCACGAGTGACTCAGCAAGCCTTTGTGCAATGTAGCTGGGTGTGGGTGGGTCTCCATGTTCTGGTGGCTGAGTGATCGCGGCACTGTCAGGGGTTGGCCAGTTGTCACTGGCTTAGCACCGTGATTACCAGCCCAGGCGGGAGAGGTAAGGGGGCACAGTGGTCCCACAGTTCCAGATTGTACCCTGGGCTCCCGTCCCAATACCTAACATGGCATGCTGTGCACAAAACACATCATAGCTTTGTAAAAGTGGTGACCATAAGGGTACAGGCTGGCACAGTAAAACACCCAGACTGGGGTTGCACAAGGCTTGGGGATTGATCCTTTGTATGGGCATCCTGGCTTCCCCAGCTCCTACCGACTCCAACTGGTGTGCTGGGGGCTCCGCCCCTAGGGCAGGGGGGGATGGGTCTGTCAGTCCACCCCATCCCATCCCTGCTTCACTCCCCCCAAGCTTGGGCTTATTCCCTTTCTTTCAACCCCTCTCAGTCTCTCCCTGAGTACACTGCCCTTGCTTTGGGATGGGGGCAGCCTTTGGAGAGACGTTGCTCGTTGCACTGCCTGGGATCACAGACCGGCTGCATGGGGGGACCGTGCTGACATGGGGATGGACCCACAGGAACAGTGGGTCACTCATTCCCCTTGCTGAGGGTGGCCCACACATGCTGTCCCCGCGCCGCTCCCCTGCCTTCATTCCCTGGGGTGGAATGGCACCCTCCTCTAGACCTGCTCATGAGGCTGCAGTCCCCTGTACCAGCCGTGATTTCCCACCCAGCTCAGCTGGATTCAGCTGCCCTGCCAGTCTGGCCTTTGGGAGCTGCAGCCGGTGTGGGAGCCCAGGGATCTAAGCCAGCCTTCTCGAAACAAAGCGCCGCTTCATCTCAATAGCAGGACCCTGCATGACGAGGGGAAGGATTAAAGCAACACAAGTCCTCCCCGTATCCAGAGGAAGGGCTTAATGTCTCTGGGAAGAGAGAATCAGGAAGCGCTGGACAGACACTGACAAACTCCATGCATGGACACTTGTGTGTTGGAACAACGGAGCTTCTTGCTGCTTGGTTTATCCCACGCGGGGAGCTGATCAGGCGTGGCTATTGAACTCCTAGAGGCTTAGTTTAAGAGACACCCCAACTTTAGATCTGGGGAGGAGGCAGTCTCTTTCCCTACAATCCCTGTGTCTCACTCGTCTCCTGCCATCTGAGGCAGACCTCCCTTTGTTTGTCCCAGGCGTCCAAAACCCAGTGTATGGCACCACCAAGGGAGGTTGGAGACAGACTTCCCAGCGGTTGTTCTCTGCATTGTCTTTTAAGTATTGTTAAATGGGAGGCTCTCACCAGCTCTGTATTTCCCTGTTGGGATGGGACATCAAGTAGGTGGCAACTGTCAAGTACTTGGGCCGTGTCGGAGGCTGCTCGAGCGACATGGCCATATGTAGAACAGCAGCCACTGCCTTGTTCCAGGCCCTTTGGCAGCCTCTCTGGAGATGCCAGGACACCACGCTTGCCGCGGATCTACAGAAGCACAGCTATGCAAACTCTGTTCTGCAGCAGTGAAACGTGGGGTCTGAGGAAGGCTGAAGAGCAGCAGGCGGATGTTTTCTGATTTTCATTGTCTCCACCAGCTGCTCCATTTCAAGCGGCAGCACAATCAGGAGATTCACAGTCGAACCCAGCAACCGCCTCCATCAGCACAGGTTCAGCTTCCCTGGGAGGGACACATTATTAGGGTGGAGGCCGAGTGAATTACGAAGCGTGTTTGCCAAGGAGTGCCGCTGCATTGTCAGCAATCGCACGGGCGCCAACGTTTTGGTGGCGTGACAGGATTGCCAGTGATGGGCATAAACCCAATATCCAGCCAGCTGATCTTAAGGACCTAGCTAGAGATTGCAGTGGGGGCCATGTCCCTGGGGATTTGCCAGGGTGATGATGTGGGGGCTTTACGAGGGGTTTGTCTGCGTCTCTTGGAATGACCGACCTTTGTAATCACAGCAAGCAACACACAGTTGAACGAGCAGATGAACGTATAATATTCAGAAAATATTACAAACATCTTCCTGGAGAGACCACGGCACCGGTGAAATCTCCTCTCCTTTTCCTGTCCCCCAACTGCTTTGCTGTCTATGCTACGTCCCCAACAATTTGGTGGCAGAGAATTTCATGGGAAATGATCAGAGCTCAGTTCACTCTGTACCACTCTCCTTGCCCCCCTCTGTCTCCCTCCCTCCTTTCCCTGATCTTTAATCTGACCCACCCCCTCCTGCCTCGCCCTGCTGAGTGCCTGTAACTGGATCTCAGCCTGGCCAGGGCACCAGAGAACCTGCCACATGATACCGTGGGGCTGCTGGCGAGAACAGCTGTTATCCTCAGGAATCCACCGAGGAAGGCAGCGCTGAGCAAAGCGGGTCCTGCTGGCAGCAGGGGCCGGAGTTCGCTCCCCCCCTAGAGTGGTGACGTGCTGAGCCGGTTCCCAGGCCTGGGGAGCAGCACGGAGGAAGTGGGAGTCACGCTAGGAGCTGGGCACCCTGGGCATGCTCGGGGCACCCTGGGATGGGGTCAAAATCCCACCAGCCACAATTGGCGGCCTCCCACCACCTGGGGCTGCATCCGGCCCAGATCCAGGAAGGAAATTTGAGATCCAAAACGTTGGGGGTGGAGTTACAACCGGGTGGGGCTTCGAAACAGGTTCCAGGAGGGGCTCATTTAACTCTCAATGGCATCCCTGGTGCCAGGAGACAGGGCAGGCTGCCAAGGCACCGGCCTCACCCCCACCCTCACCCAGACTGGCCGCTACACCCGGGGAGGTGGACTACCAAGCTAGATGGGCTCCGAGTCCAAGTCAGTACACTGGAGAGACGATATTAGGTCAGATTTGATGGGGTGGGGAGAGGTACTGTGCTAGAAGGGCCCCTCAGCCTGGCCCAACATGGCAGGGGGGGGGAGGACGCCAGGCTAGCTGGGCCCATGGGTCTAGCTCAGCTCAGAGCCTCCTTTCTCTAACCCCCCTCTAGTCCCACCCATGCCACCTGGGTGTCCGAGGCTGCAGGAACAATGATCATGGGGTGGGTGATCCTCAGCCAATTCCCCTGCCCCACCTTCCAGCCAGTTCCAATGGGCAGAGGTCAGGCCTGAAACATCCTCACCGATCCAAGGAGCTGTCTGAGCTGGGCACTTGAGGTTGGGAGCACCAAGAGGTTGGGAGCACCAAGAGGCCTGCAGAGAGAGCTGCACCTCATTTGCATCCACCAGCCAATTTCAGCTCTTGGTGAATTGCTGGGGTGGGCTCAGCGCTGGGGGTGGGCCTCAGAGCTCTGACCCCTACCGAGGGAGGGGTTCCCCCATCCTCTTAGAGGGTGGCCCAGCATCTTAGAAGGGGAGGAGCCATGTGGCCATAACAAGATCCAGGGGCTGGATGGGGACGTTAGATCGATTCAGCCCGGAAATAAGCCTTGTTTTCCTTGCTGTGAGGGGGAGCACACGTGGGGTGAGCTTCCTGGGGCAGCTGGGGGATCTGCCCCCCCTTTAAGGAGATCAGCAATCTGTCTGGAGGATATTCTGTAAACCATCTTATAAGAGATCTAGGACCTGTGGCAGAGGGAAGAGGGAGGCGGTATCAGGATATATGGCCCCTTCTGGCCTGAGAGGCTGTGAATCTATGCATCCCTCTGCTCATCCCCTTCCTCATGGGCCATGGGAAGATCAGAATTACCAACATGTGTATAATATTCATGGCACTGCATTAGGACACTGACTCCGGTCCAGCCTCATCCTTCAGAGTGATGCTTAGAGACTGCTCCAGCAGATGCTACCAGGTGGCGCCATTACACACACTTTGGTGTGCGAGCAAGTTTTGACTCTTGGGAAGACATAGTGGGTGGGTGGTTGTTTTGGGTTCTGTGACGTTCTGGTAGCCAGAGATCCTGGGAGTGAGGGAGCCGGCTGAGCAGCGGGAAAATGTGTTGTCTGCCTTGGGCTGATTAGGGCCAATTCTGGAGGCAGAACGGATCCCTGGGAACCAGGCACTGGAGTTGGGCTGAGCCATGTGGAAGCGGGGATTGTCCTGTGTGCTGTTTGACCACTTGTGTTCCAGAACTTGTGTATGTAAATAAAGTGAGTTACCTTAGACTTCATCCAGACTCCACATCACTGAGGTCTCGACTGCTGAGAAGATGATCTGCAAAATCCCAGAGGTGAGCTGCCACCTGGCAGAAGGGCTGTGCTGACACCAGGACGAAGTCACTGATGGCAGCAGGGGCAACGATACCATAAAAAATGCGGTAGTCCTTTAGAGGATTTGTGTGCTGTTCCCCGCAGCACAGACCCCCCCCACCACCGTGGGGCATTGGGGTCAGCACAGACTGACAGAGACAGTGCCCCCTCCTGGGCCCCCACCCTGCTCCCTGCAGCACCGTGCCCCCTAGGGCCATGCTGGTTCAGCAGCAGAAAGAAGCTGACGGGATGGGGAGGGAGTAATCCACCGCAGATTTCAGCCTCCCTGCTGCCCCTGACCACGTGGAGTTCGGGAGGCTGTGTCCACGGCTCCAAAGCCTTGGCCTGGTCTCGGTGACAGGCCCATTACCCTGCTTTGAGCTGGGCTGGGCTCTGGCTGCACAGCCTTCTCTCCCCATGGGCCGCCTCTGCCCATGCTTGCCCCCTGGGGCCACTGTGCTGCAGGGGGGGGGTGCCCTCAAGGAGGTGGGTGCTCCCCCAGTTGGGAAGGGGGGTGGCTTGGTAGCTCCCTGCTCCTGTCGCTACCCAGCTGGTACGTGGGGGGGCTCCCACACTGCTGGGCAGGACTGGAGGTAGCTGGGTAGGAGCTGCCCCTCCAGGTGTCGTGGTCTCCATAGCCTGCCCTTAACACCCAGGATGGCTGGAGGCTTGTGCATGGGGGTCCAGGCTGGGATGGCAGAAATGATTGAGGGCTTTGGTCAGGTTGGGATCCCCCCACCCCTCCACTTCCGTCCTGTTTGTGGGGGCGCCCAAGCTGGAGCGACGGTGTTGCAGCTCCCATGGCAGAGAGCTGCCCCTGGGAAGTGAAGGGCATCCCAGGGGAACCCTGGCAATGCCTGGGTATGGCGCTGGCGTGACTTGGGGTCTCTGCCAGCGGCTGGGGAAGCCCAACGGGAAGTGGGCAGTGCCGCCTGCTGGCCTGAGGAGGCCTCCTGGCCAGAAAGCACCAAGGTGTGAGGCTCGGGTACCACCCTGGCACTGGGCGGAAGGGCATCAGCTCCCTGGACAGGAATCGGTGCCACGGCCCCTGCCTGGCAGGGTGTGAAGAGCCCAGTTCTCCACTATGGGGCTTTGCAGTGTTCTCCAACCCAGCCCCTCAGAGCATATCGGGCTGGATGAGCCCTTGGGGCTGACGAGGGGCAGATATACTGGACTGGATACGCCCACGGGTCTGATCTGGCGCAGTAACTTCTTCACTCCAAGCTGGGGCAGAACCCCGGTGCTTTAGGCAGCCGAGTCTGAATCCCAAGGCCCCGGCTCTGGCCCCTCTGGGGAATAGCAGGGAGGGGGGCTGGATCGGCTGATGCTCCTCTAGCCCCAAATGCTGTTTGTGCCTGAAGTGCCACGGTCTTGGCCTCCACGCAAGGGCTCTGGGCAAGCCTGGGGGCAGGGAAGGATCCTGTGATCGCAAGGTACAAGGTGTCCATTGTCCCCAGTGGAGCTGGGGCACCCCTAGGCTGCCCCTCTCCCCCCCCCATTCTGGAGGGGGCTCTGAGAGGCATGCTGAGCTAGGAGGGGACACCCAGGCTCTACGAGGGCTCTGTGCAACCCCCGAAGCTGCTGGAAAAGGCAGGGCCACAGAGAAGCCCAGGGAGGTGACCTCAGCATGGGGGCAAGGGAGGAGGGGAGCCTGGCGGGAAGCTTCCTTGGCAGTGCTGCGCTGGAGGCCGTCCATCACGGTCATCTTCTCTGCCACTGCTCCTCCAGTTGACCCCCAGGAGGGGCAGATTCTGGGATGGAGGGAGCTGGGGCCCAGGCAGCCCCAGGGGAACGGTGCTGTGGCTCCCGCCGCGCAGTGGGAGTTGCTGGAGACGGCCCCTGCAGCCAGGAGGGGCACAGGTTGGTCGCTGGCAATGCCTCCTCATTTCTCTTCAGGTCACTGGCTCCGTCTGCCTGCTGCTGTTCCATGGCGGCCGGATCTTCTTCCTGCCCTGCTGCAGCTCACGGTGCCAATAATGCCTCGGGGACCTGCATATTTGCACATGGCGTTTTATTGAGGCGGGACTACTTTGTCCATCTGCTGCCGGTTACAGAGGCGGCAGAAGGACACAGAGGTAGGGCGTGTCATGAGGGACTCCAGCCCATGCTGACAGGGGGACAGGCTTGCTAATGCCCCTGTCTTTGGGTCCCCTGGCATGGGACGCCATGTATCCAGGTGGCATGGCAACATCACGTCCCGTCTCCCACCCGCCTCCCTCTGCCCTGGTTCAGGGCCTCTGCCTTGTTAAGACATCACAGGTTTCCAGATGCTCCGCCCCTTGCTGATGATGTCATCACTCCCACGAGTGACCTCACACTGTCTTGCTGTGAAAGCAATGGCACCAGTCAGGGAGGAAGAGCAAGAATCCATGAGCTCTTAAGGAGGCAGAGAACCTGACCCAGCTTCCAATTTAGACCCGAGTCTTACTTCCGTCTACGTCACTAGTGTGTTATTGGAGGGTCAGGGGGCTGTGCACGCTGATTTGTTATCATGGAAGGGTCTCTCTGGCTACCATGCACTGGTTTGTTATTGGAGGGTCACTCGGGGACGCTAGGGCTATACACACTGGTATGTTATTGTAGGGTCTCTCAGGGCACTGCACACTGGTTTGTTTATTACAGGGTCATTTAGGAATGCTAGCAGTTTTGATATTATTGTGGGCATGGCACACACTGGTTTGTTACTGTAGAGTCACGGGGGGGGGGTGCTGATTTGTTGATATCGAAGGGTCTCCGTGCCTGCTACGCACTGGTTTGTTACTGTAGGATCGTTCGGGGACACTAGGGCTATGTGCACTGATTTGTTATTATTTAGGGTCTCTCAGGGCACTGGTTTGCTCGTTATAGGGTCATTTAGGGATGCTAAGGGCTGTGCACATTGGTTTGTTATTGTAGGGTCACTCAGAGGTGCTGGGGCTGTGCATCACCAACCCTCAGAACTGCTGGGGGTTGTACTCGCTTTGTTGTTGTAAGGGCTTTGTCCTGCCCTGGGGCCAGACCGGCTGGTTAGTTAGTGTTGGGTTGCTCTGGTGCCCTGTTATTGCTCTTTAGCATGGCACGGGGCCCTCGTCAGTGCAGGCTGTTCAAGCCTTGGGGCTGCAGGCTCTAGGGGGCGGTTCAGTGTCTCAGGTTCAGTCAGCTTGTCGCTTTCCTGATGAACAGTTTGCACAGGGGCTGCGTTATTGCAAGGTCAGTGCTAGGACTTGGCCCACAATTTGTTTGTTAGTGTAGGGTTGCCGACAAGAATGGGGATTTGCATACAGGGGTTTATTACTGTAGGGTTGCTGACGAGAATGGGAATGTGTGTTTGGGGGTTTGTTATTGTAGGGTTGCTGACAGCATGGAGGGGTTGCGTACAGTGGTTTGTTATTGTAGGGTTGCTGACAGCATGGAGGGGTTGCGTACAGTGGTTTGTTATTGTAGGGTTGCTGACGAGCACGGGGGGTTGCGTACAATGGCTGGTTATTGTAGGGCTGCTGACGAGCACGGGGGGTTGCGTACAATGGTTGGTTATTGTAGGGCTGCTGACGAGCACGGGGGGTTGCGTACAATGGTTGGTTATTGTAGGGCTGCTGACAAGCATGGGAGGGTTGTATTCGGTGGTTGGCTAAGGCAGGCTTGCTGAAGAGCAGAAGGGGGAGTAGAGAACATGCATACAGTGGTTTGTTAGTGTAGGGTTGCTGACAGCATGGAGGGGTTGCATATGGTGGTTTGCTAAGGTAGGATTGCTGATGAGCATGAGCAGGGAACATGCGTATGGGGGTTTGTTATTGTAGGGCCACTTGTAGCCTCAAGTCTCCATTCCTGGAGGCTCCCGACCCCCAGCCCTTCCCCTCCTCCCCACCGCGGCTGAACAGACTCCACAGCTGAGCTCCTGCCGAGGAAGTCAGTGACCCACAGCCCTTCCTGGGGCTGCGGGGCTGGGTTGTTGGAGCCAACTGGGGGAAGCAAGGGGCAGGGAGGTGTCTGCAGGGAGGATGGGACCCCGGAGGGAGGGGAAAGGGTAGCTGGGGGGAGCCCGAGGGAGAGCAGGACAAACCCCACACGGGTGCAGTTCTGCGTCACACACAGTGGCTGGTACGGGCACGGCTCCTAGCGGAGGTGACAGCAGGGGCTGTCAAGCTCCCTCCTGAGGGGAAAGGAGGCAGCTGCTGGGAAAAAAAAAACCATTGGGATGCAGCAGAGCCACATAATGCAAGCGCTGGTGCCCCGGCTGGTGGGGACACACAAGGGAGGGGGGACAGGGGGATCTGAGCCCATTTCTGGGCTCCAGCCCAGCAGGCCCTGGGGGAGTGGGGGGAACAGAAGCGAGGCAGTGGGGCGGCCCCCTCTCCGGGGGCTCCCCGGGGGCTATTTGAAGTGGGAGAGGAAGTGGGTGACGGGGTAGTGGGGCGAGTCGATGCCCAGCACCTGGCAGACACCCAGCACCTTGAGGCAGGCCTCGCGGCGGCTGGGGCTGGCACAGGCTACGTTGCAGTAGGGCTCCTCGTATTCGCGGGCGACCAGCTTGTCCTCCAGCAGGTTGAGGCGGATGACGCCGCGCTCGTGCAGCGCCTGCAGCGTCTCCAGGCTGGCTGTGGACTTGAGGGCTTGCAGGTGCTGCGACACCACGCACATGACGCCCACCAGGTGGGTGCGGGGCTGGCTGCGGGCGGGCAGCAGCGGGGGCACCCCGCAGGCCACCATGACCGAGGCGAGCATGATATCCACGCCGTAGATCTCCTGGATCCAGTCGCGCAGGTAGAAACCCCCCATGCGGGGGTTGATCTCGATGAGCTTGGGCCCGGCCGCGGTCAGCTTGAGCTCCACATTGAAGACGCCGTCTGTCAGGCCGCAGGCCAGGCAGCACTGGTAGGCGGCGCGCACCAGCTGGGCCTCGCGGTCGGGCGCCAGGCAGGTGGGCATGCTGGCTGCCGTCTCGGTGAAGTGGGGCACGCGGGTGGGCCCGTTGTCAGAGACGAAGGCGCCCAGCATGCGCCCGTCGTAGATCACGATGTCGACGTCGTGCTCCGTGCCAGCGACGTACTCCATCAGCAGCATGGCGTTGCCCCAGCCCAGCCCGATGCCCGGGTGATCCGTATCCTCCCGCAAATCCCGGGAGATCTTCTCGAAGTGCAGGTGGCACTGCTGCTCGTCCTCCACCAGCTTCACCCCCACGGCGCCCGCCCCGTACTCCAGCTTCATGACGCCGGGGAAGGAGAGGTGGCGGGCGGCCCGCTCCACGTCGGCGTGGCTCTCCAGGTGGCAGCAGGGCACGGCGTAGAGCGCTTCCGAGGCCCAGCCGAGGGGGGCTTCCTGGCGCCGGCGCAGCAAGTGCTGGTGCGTGCGGCTCTTCTGCTTGGCCACCCGCATGGCGGCCACGGGGCTACAGCGCAAGCCCAGCTGCTCGCACACCAGGGCCGTCAGCACCATGCAGTCGTCCCAGTAGGAGAGGCAGCCGTCCAGGCGCAGGCCCCGCTCCCGCACCAGCCCCACCAGCCGCTGGGCGTGCTCTTCGTCCCTCTTGTGCTCCGTGGTGTCGTAGTGGATGAAGGTCTGCACCAGCTGCGAGGCAAAGTGGTTGGGGTCCGACTCCACCAGGTGGATCTGGAGCGGGGCGGGGGGCACAAAAGGGGGTGGGAGGAGAGATGCAGAGAGGGGGGAGAAAGACCAAACAGGGGTCACTAAGGACTGGGACGGGATGGACTCCGTGCCCCCCCCCAGGTGCCGCAAAAATGGGACCGTCCACGGGGACGGAGCCACGTCCCACGGGATGGGATGCAAATGGGGCGTTCCACTCGTGTCCGGAACCCAGGAGGGGGAGATGGATTGGTCCACGTGCATCCACACCCCATGGGTGAGGGGCAGGACATGGAGGAACAGTCCACACGTCTAAGAAGGGAGGAGATGGCATGATCCACGTGTGCCCCTGAGGGGTGTGGGAAGGAGATGGAACGGTCCACGTGCATCCAGGCAGGGAACTGGAATACTTCACTCACACCCAGGCCCCCCTGTGAGGTGGGGAGGAAGAAACAGAATGGTCCATTCACTCCCAGGCCCCATGGGATGGGGGGAAGGAAGGAAGGCTATGGAATGGTCCACTCTGCCCAGGTCCCATAGGGTAGAGGGGGGGAAATGGAATGGTCCACTCCTGTCTAGGCCCCATTCAGTGGGGGGTGAGAAGATGAAATGGTCCACTCGCACCCAAGAGGCGGAGGGGGATAGGGAACGGTCCATTTGTGTTCCTGCCCCATGGGGTGGGGAAGGAAACGGAATGGTCCACTTGTGCCCCGGGCCCAGGGGGTGGGGGGGAGGAGGTGGTGTGTTCATAGACCTCATGTGGCAAGATGATGTACTTATGCCACCCCCCCTCCCATGGAACATGCCTAGGCCCCAAGGCAAGAGGAGACGGGGCGTTCCATCCAAGCCAGGGGGCGGGGGGAGCGGGGATCCCATCCACAGGTTCAAGGCTTTCCCTGAGCAAGCCCGGCTGCCTCCAGTTCTGGGCTGGGGCTTTGGGAAGGGACCGGCCCAGGGGGCCAAACCCTACAGACCCAGCCTGGAGCTGCTGCCAATAGGGTCGGGTTGTGTGGCGGGGCAGAGAGAGTACACAGGAGTGCCCACGGCCTAGGAACCTGAGCTCAGCACCAGTGGCAGGGATGCTGAGCTGTGCGGGGGGATCCCCTTCTCGCGCCTGTCTGAGCAGAGCCAATTCACTTGTGCTTTGTTCGTGCATGGGGGGGGAGGTGAAAAGGTCCTGAGAGAACCGTGAGCTGGCCTCATGAGATCTCTAACTCCAGGATCTCCTCATGTCAAGGCTAGGATGTGTTAATTCTGGAGCCTAATGACGACGGCGAGGAAAATTTAACTACCCTCGCATGAAGCATCCATGCTGGAGCCCAAAGACAGCAGCACTTAAATATTTCACTGCTGATCACTTTTCCAGGAGTGCCCTGCCATTCCAGGGCTGTGAGTAGAATCGCCCCATCTTTTCCCCCCTTCCACTAGGGCTGGAGATAGGCCAGGCCACTTGCACCTGGCTCCCACAGTGGGGTGGCACTGGGCTGGGATACAGACCTTTCCATTATACAGATTGCAGCAACGATCACAGACTCTGTATTTGCCTCCGTTCAGTGTCTGGGATGGGACCCAGTTCTCTCAGCCTGGGGTCAAGCACTCCCCTCCCCACTCCCACACCCACCCTTGCCCCATCCCTAGTACACCTTCCCCAGATGACATTCAGTTCCACCTCCCCACAGGGCCTCAAAGCCGTAACAGGAGAGGGCACGGTGTCAAGGGAGGAGACTGGAGGACAACAAGAGTTGCAGGCCACCTAAATCGCTGGGATGATTCACAATGGAGAGATTCCTGGGCAGAGGGGGTGAGACACCAGCTGGCCAGCGAGCTGGGGCTGTGGGCCAGGCCAGCAATGGGTCTGATGGTGGGTGGACGGCCAGGAGTCAGAGTTAAGGGGATTTTCCAATCCGGGTATGTTATGGGGCTCCCTGGTGTGCCCCTCCTATGCATTACCAGCCCTTCAATAAAGAGAGGTCTGAGCTGTAGCCCTGGGGCACAGAGCTGGCACAGCCGCCTGCACAGAGGTAACCATGGTTAATACGTTAGCTTATGTCCCTTCCAGGGACTTGATCCTGCACACACTGGGCATGGGGCATCAGCGCCCCAGATATCCTGCCCCCAATCACTCCCCACATCACCCCCGTGCCAGACCTCCAGCACCCACCCTTGCCGAGGTCACCACGGATAATCACCCGGGAGAAGCGTTTTCCCCTCCACCCGTGGCCTCCCCCATGCCGGGACAACCCCAAGGCAGAGGCTGGGGTGTGGTTTCTCTCCAGCTGGGATGCAGGAGGGGGCCCCTTTGTGGCTGGGATGCAGGGGGGGCAGTGGGGAGCACTCCTATGAGATGTGGAGGGCTGGAGCTGGGATGTGGGAGGGCACCCCACCCTCCTCCGTTGGCTCTCTTCCCCGGTGCAGGACATGGCACGTTGGGTCAGACTCATTGCTACGGAGAGCCATCTCCCTCAACCCCGCTCCATGGCAGGGGGAGGGGGCTGCGCTGGGCAGCGCGGGGCCCAGTTTCCGCATCTTACTTTTAGCCCGTAGGCCCTGGCAGCCTCCCAGACGAACTTTTTGCTGACTCCTCCGGCCCCGATCACCAGCACGTGCTTGCCCTCCATGAGGTGGCACTGTGCACGCCGCAACATCGTCTCCACCAGGGGGCGCGACGACTCGCCTGCTGGGACCCCCACCGCCTGGCCCATGGACTCGAAGAGCGCGCAGGTCTCCAGGCAGAGCTGAGAATTCATCTCCAGGGCCACCAGTTGCAGCACCTGCTCCGACGACGTCAGGAGGAAATCCACACCTGTAATGGGTACAACCAGGTCAAGGGAACAGCCAAGCAACAGCCCGACTGGACAGCATGGCACAAAATCAGAGACTCTCCCAGCCTCTGACCAGAGACCCCCACGGGAACTGCAGGAGGTTCTGGATAAAGCAAATTCATAAATGCCAAGCTCAAAAGGGATCCCTGTGATCATCTAGTCTGAACCCCAGATACGACACAGGCCACAGAAATTCCTTGAGTTAATTCCTATTTGAACTAGAGAGGATCTTTCAGAAAAACATCCTATCTTGATTTAAAAACTCCTAGTGATGGAGAATCCCCTACAACCTTGTTTAGGATCCCTTCTAACCTTAAACTCTAAGAAAATAAAGGGAGCAGAGAAGACAGGCCAGGGAACCTCTCTTCCCCCCTCTCTCCTTATATAGGAACAGGTCCATGAACCTGAAAGGTGGCAAATTCATAACTGATCCATGGAAATACTTATTCTCAATTGCCCTGTGGAACTCATTGCTACAGGGTCTCACTGAGTCCCAAAGCTTGGCAGGAGTTTTAGAAAGAGGCCTGGACCTTTATCCAGCTGAGGATCCACATTCGGAGTTATGTTAAAAGGGGAAATCTAAAGTCTAACTCCTGAAAAAGTGTCAGGGGTTGGGTTATTTCAGAACAACCCACTAGGGGGCTCTTCGTCCAGCTGCTTCATGGTGAGTCTTGGGTATTGTCTGTGGTGGGATGCCGGGCTAGATGGGCCCCTGCTCTGGACATGCCTGGGTGGCTACAGGCCTTTCTGACAGTCCCAACTGGCCAATGAATCCCTGCACATGAAGATGCCATCCTCCCTGGCCCTGCCAAGGGCAGCAGAACCCTGACCCTTTAACAAACCATGAGGCCAAAGAACTAGGGCCAGGTGCCTGCCCTGGCCAGGTCCTTCGTGCTGGAGCAGCCGAGGGCTCCTTTGGCCTGCAGGGGTGGGAGGGGGTCTCTGCTGGGGCTGAGCCAGCATAGCCAGTTCTGCCCCACCCCTGCCCATCGGAGGCTGTTGGGGGCCCCTGCTCTGGATTCTCCATGGCCGGATGAATAACTAAATAGTAAATGGCAATGATTGACAGGGCAGCTCACCAATCACGTCAGTCTGGGCCTGCCGACCCCCCCGCTGTTCCACTGACAGCCCCGCCTCCATCTCCAGGAAGGCCGTCATGGCGGCCTCGGCCTTGTATTTGACCTGGGCGTGGATGGCCGCGAGCTGGGCCTCGTCCGTCATCCCCTGCTGCCGCAGGCTGCTCTCAAGACTCTGGGGCACCATGGCCTGGTGTTTCAGGGGCTTATCAGCCCGTCCCACGCTGCACACCACCTGGGGGAAAGGGGAGGGGGGGACAAAACCCGGTACCATGAAAACCCTGCACCTCCCCCCCGCCACATGCAGTGGGAGCTGCCTGTGATGTCATCCAATGAACAAGCTGGGTGCTAGCCAATCAGATCCTTGGCTTGCCTCACTGTTCCAAGAGCCCTGATTGGCTGAGGCTCTTTCCTCCCACTCAGGAAATGGAATGTACCATATGCGAGGGTGGGCAGCGACAGGGGGAGCATGAGACAAAGTCAATCCAGGCCAAGGCCAGTGGCACACGCTGCAGATGGGAGGGCAAAGGTGAGTGCATGACCTTTGACCTCCACCTGGCTGGGTTGATAGGTCACAAGTGACAATGAGGAGGAGGTTTTTCCATTAGGAGATTTTTGCCCATCATATTAAATACATTATTCTGGGGACCAAATTAGTCAGGAACCGTTCCACAGAACTTTACCCATCGCCCTGAGCCAGTCAATTGCCCATCTGAGCCGGATCGGAGCCAGCATCCCCTAGAGAGGAAGATCCCATGCCCCATTCCCTGCCTTCGTCAGCCAGCCAGTCCCCCCACCTTTGACCTGGATCAGAGCCGGCATCCCCTAGAGGGGAAGGGCCCCGTATCCCATTGGCTAACACCTGGGGCTGCTGCTGTGTGGTCTGTGGTCAAGTCATGAGTGATCACCAGCTTCTCACCATTATCAGCCATCGCCCTATTCTGAAGGTAAGTGGGGAGCATGGAGCCCAGCCGGCTGCACTGGCAGGGCGGGGTGAGGGGCACATATTCACGGCTGCCCCATTACCTTGCTCAGCAGAGGCTGGTCACCCCGGGATCTGCAGACGACAGTGCAGATCCGGATCGCCAGGTCAGGCCTCGGAGATGTGCTGCCTGGGAGGGGCGAGGTGGGGAGGAAGAGTCAGAGGGGCAGGAAAGGAAAGAGGGGAGAGGAAGACAGAGGGAGAAATGGGGGACAGAGAGAGACGTGGAGAAGGAAATGGAGGGATAGAGAGAGGAGAGAAAAAAAAAAGATGGGGAGGAGAAAACAAAGGGAAGGTGTGGAGGGGAGAGAAGAGAAACAAATGAAGGGTGGAGGAATGGAGAGGGGCAGAGAAAGGGAGTGGAAGGAGATGGAAAGAAGCAGCAAGGGGGGCAGAGAAAGAAATGGCGTCGGGATTCATGCAAATCAGCCGCTCAGAGCGATGCCCTCTGTCCTGAGATTTGGGTAGGGCCGCCACCCCGTGAGCCTCAAGCGACATGCGGCAGCTATCTCCCACTGCCCCAAGCGATTCTGCCCCAAGGGCAAGATGGCCGTGGCAGCCACCCCCTGCTACCCCAGGGGGTTGTGGGATTCCAGTATGGCAGAAGCTCCTTCCCTCCCCATCTCCCAAGCTAACACCAACTACATCCTGGTTTCTCCCCTGCCAGATCGTGCCCCACGGTGCCCTCTCCAACAGCTGCGCCAGGCCGGGCGCAGTGCGTCGTGGTAGCTGTAGGGGAAGGTGATGAGGCGTGAGCCTCTCTGACCAGGGGGGTCCCTTACTTGGGGAGGCGCCGTCGGGGGAGCCGGGCTGGGTGAAGCGGGCAGTGGGGATGAAGGCCTCCAGCAGGGCGCTCTCCTCCTCCTCCAGGCTCTCCAGCAGCACCAGCACGGCTCGCAGCGCAGCAGCCGGCTCTGCCTTGGCGTGGAAGGTCACAGCATGGGCCCCGCTCCAGCGCCAGCCCGACGGTTTCACCACCACCTGCAGGGGACAGCGCACTGCTCAGCGTGGCCGACCGGATGCGGCCGGCGTGTCGGCAGCACCAGGGACCGCCTGCCTCGGGGGCCCCCTCCTGTCCCTGTCCCTACCCAGAGGGATCCCCTCTCTCCCTTCCCCAGGGAAGTCCCCCTCCCACAGGGTCCCCTCCCTCAGCTGAAGAACCCCCCCACAGAGACCTCCCCCTTCACGCTGTGCCCCCCTCCCCCCCACTCACCTGGCTGCTGGATCCTGCCCCCACCCCCAAGCAGGCTCACCTGGCTGTAGGGCTCCATGGCACGGCCCTGCAGGAAGGCGTGGATCTCCTCCTGGATGAGGGTCTCCTGGCCCTCCTTGCCGCTGAGCTCCACCATGCGAACGGAGCGCTCGGTGGTGACCTCCCGCAGCGGGCGCAGCCGCTTGAAGGTGAAGGCCAGGGTGGGCGGCACCCCCACCTGGGCCCGCTGGTCCAGCAGCTGGCGCGTCAGCAGCTTGTCCTCCAGCAGGCGGGCCAGCTCCCCCGAGCCTCCCGTGGGGCAGTCCAGGTCGCGGGCCAGTTCCCCCGCCGACTGCCCATGCTCCTTGCAGGGCCCGAAGCAGCCCATGAAGTAGGCGACGCGGCGGGGGGGCGAGAACTCGTCCAGGCACGTGCGCCCACCCAGCTCGAAGGAGACGGCCTTGGAGACCAGCAGGGACGACTCGCCGGGGTGCTGCTCCGAGGGCACCTTGGCCAGCCAGCTGGGCGACAGGCACAACAGCATGTTACCTGGGCGCGGAGCAGAGACAGAGAAGGGGGAAGGGACGGGGGACAGAGAGGACAGTCTGTTAGCATTACTCCACCAGCCACTCACACAGCAATCAGCTGGCCTTCCTCTGCTGGGATACCCTCTCCACCCCCCACACCACGCAAGCTAGGAAGGGTCCAGCCTGATTTGTACGTGGGGGCTCCGTTAGGGGCGCTCTCCCCATGCACCCACTGCTGCCCCCAATCCCCAGTGCGGCGCTAGGGGGTGCGGTGCTGCAGGGAGTTTGGGGGGGAGGCACACTCCCCTTGCACTCAATATTAACCCCCACTTGGGGGGGTGCCATCTTAAACAGGACACAAACCAAGAGCTTTTTAACCTCTTGTGGCCCTCCAACATGCTGCCTGGCCCAGCACCAGCGCACGGGAGTTGAGCTCCCTTCATTGCACCTAGAGCTGCCGTCACATCTAGGCTGCCCCTCTGGCTCCCGTCCTGCTGTGGGCTGGCTCATCTGCTGCCACACCCCCGAGGTGGCTGCACTGCAGGACCGAGAAAGGGGCCCCCTGGACAGTGTGCATCAAGCAGCCGGGTTTTCCCCCTGCCAAGGACCTTGGAGCTCTCCTTATCAATGACTAATGGGGCTGAGCTGCTAATTGCATTTCCCAGCCAGGGCCTGGCTTCCTTACTGCCCAACGGCCAAGGGTAAGCGGCTTTAACAAAGGCAGGCGTCATCCCCGGGCCAAAGGGAAACCTGAGCCGCTCGGCTCCGGTTCCTAGCACCCAGGCGAGGGAGACGGGGCGGGCGAGCATCAGGAATGTGGAACAACTGCTGGCAACCCTTCGCTGGGGCCCAGGCTGGAGTCCTTCAGCCCAGGGACCTTGCTAGGACAAGGTTACGGCTGAAAGGAGAAGGCGGGACAGCTCCAAGAACGGCACCAGAGCCCGGGCAGGGGCGCGACAACGATCCTCAGCCGGCACAGAGAGACGGGGTGGCCAGGGTTATGCTTGGCCCTGATCCCCCAGCCCTCTCTGCTCCTGTCCATCCCCCACACACATGCCCACTCCTCCCCCTCGGTTGTCTGACATCTCCTCACCCCGCCCCACACACACACACCAGTCTCTCCCTCTCACCCCCTCCCTCCATCCCACACACACACCAGTCCCTCCCTTTTCCCTAACCACCCATTCACATACCAGCTCCTCTCCCTCCCTCCCCCCCAGTGTCTCCCCTCTGCTCCTCCCCACCCTGGTTCCTCCCCCCCTCCTCTCCTTATCTACCTCCCACAGCACCATTCCCCCCATCCCTCTCACACATACACCTCCTCATCCACCCTTATCCAACAACAACTTGTTTTTCCCTGTTATCAGGAACAGCTAAACCATTTGGGCTGAAATTTCCCTCCCAAAATCAGTCGGCAGCAGCCCCCAGCACAGGGACGTTCAGCCCGAATGGTTCACAACGGGCAAAGTCAGAAGCCACTAAAAATAGGGTCTTAGAATGGAAAGCGTCAGGCAAATTTTACAGGCAAGCGCCACCTGCGTCAGGGCTCTTGGCTGGGTCTCACGGAGAGCTGCCGACCGGACTCAGCTGGGAAGACTCGATCCAGCCATGTGGCTGTCTGCAGCCCCCCTCCCTAAGGCTAGGAACCCTCCCTACCAGCCAGGTCGCTGGTGTGGGGGTAGATTTTGACACGACAGTGGGCACCTATGCTGAGGTCGCCCCTTTGCAGCCCCTCAGCCCGGCCAATCCTCATTGCCCTGTGGGTCTGGGGCGAGGAGCCAGGGATGTTTGGAAACATCTGCCCCTGTCCTTCCCTGCCCCCTCTACCAGGAGGTGCAAGGGAAGGGGAGAGACTGAGTTAATGGGGTGGGGAGGGAGTATCAGGGAGTGAGGTACTGGTGGGGGGGAAGAAATGAGCTGACTTGAGCAGCCAGTGGGACTATTTTCTAAGGCAGATGAACATGTCTCTTGGAGTTCGGTGGTCGCTGGCTGACACGCACCCCCTGGAATAGGTCCCTGCTGACTCAGAAGTGCCATTTAGACAGAGAGATCCTGGCATTCGGCGCTCCCCCTGCAGATCTGATCAGCTTTGTAAGCTGTAGGGGCCTGCGGACTCTATAAACTGGGGGTCAGGATTCCTCCCTCGAGGGGATAAACTTCTGGGGACAAGCAGAGCTCTGAGAACACTTGCACAGTTTGCAAACTGCATGAAAGGGACAGAGCATCTAACAAAGTCAAGAACCTCCTCAGTAGCAAACTTTCTGCCTGATTTATTTGCCTACCTCTCTGTGTATATTTCCCTAGAACTCCTCCCCTCTCAAACACCGCATCCCTGACCTTTTTCTAAACTGATTTTTACATCCCCATCTACCCATGTGTGCATGAACACGTACACACTGCTTTATATGCCCAATTGAAAAGGGTAATATATTTTCTCTTTGGCATTTACCCTAAGCGCACTACCCCAGACACACTGGTGTTTACTTCTGCTGCGTCCTAACAGCGTGTGGAACGCTTAAGAGTAGAACGGGACAAAATGTTTCGACTGCAAATGTTTTCAGCCAGAAATGCAGGTTTGGGTTGACATTTTGCAGATGTGTTAAATTCACCTAACTCTTTTGGTCAAAAATCCCTCCTACCCCCCACAAAACTCCAAAACAATCAAAATGTTTTGATTTTTTTATTCAAAATCACTTTTCGCTTTGAAGTGTGCTGCTTTTATATTTAAAAATGTCACAACTCAAATGAATGTTGCATTCAGCCCCAAATTTTTCTTTTTTAAATATTTTGGTTCATTGAATATTTCAGGGTGCTCTGAAATGATTTTTTTTCCAGCCCAGCTAATGAATGGAAAAAAATTGTTATTCACACAGCTCTAACGAGGAGCTTCTGTTTCCTTTCATAAACCAAATAAGGAAATTCCTAGATTAAAAAATGTTGTTAACTTAGAATTTGGATAGTAAATAGATCCAATTAATGTAAATGGTTTTGTTAGAACATCCTAGTTCAATTTTTTTTAAAGTTGGAAAGTCAGGAAATTGGAAGGTTTAAGTAACACGTCAAAAAGTCAGTTCATAAATACCTTAGGGTATGTCTGTACTACATATTTAAGTCAACCTACGTTAGGTCGACTTACAGCCACCCAAGAAATTACCCAGTAATATCCACACTATCCTACTTCTGTCGGTGGTGCGAATCCGCAACAGGAGCGCTTCCACGAATTTAAGAGGGACAGCTCCCACTGTCTGTCATTCTTGTCATTTTCACAGCTCAGTCCTGGAGCCAAGAAAGCCAAGGTGGGTGGGGGGCTCCAGCGAGAGCCCGGCTGTCCTCTGTTCCAGAAGATCCTGGCTCCAGTGTCCTGGCTTTCTTGTCAAATTCACAGCTCCAGCACCCAACCGTGAATTGGACCCGAATGACAGCCAACAGCGGATGTCAATAACCAGGCACATAAGCCCCACACCTCTTGTGGAGGTGGGGTTATGATGTCGGAGTACTAGGCCATTTACATCAGCAGCACCAAAGCCGTAGTGTGTACGCCGACATAATTAGGTTGACCTACGCTGCCTCATGTCAGCCAGACTCTGTAGTGAAGACCAAACCATAGTCACAGTTCCACTGTCCTCAGACCTTGACTCTGCTCCCCATGAAGATTGGGGGTTATAACTATTTGAGGACCAGAAGAGGGAGGGAGGACACAAGCCCACCCACCGCGAAAGGCCCCTCCCTCAGCCTAAGGGGAGGAGCCACCGGACCTGGGGCTCAACAAATGAGAAAACAGGAGGGGGTGTGGGGTCACAGGTTTAAACGAAGGGAACCAGAAGGGGACACCGAGCAGAGAACCCCGGACAGCGCCCACTGCTCCCGGAAGGTGTCTAGGGAGCCAATGACGCTGCCCAGAGGAATTCTGCCCGGATACGTGAACGCATAGAGGAACGGAAATAGGCCCCACAGCCGCAGAGAGCCCCCCCAGCCAACCTCCTCCCCCTGGCAGGCAGGCATGAGGGGCAGAGTTAGGATCTGGGGATGGCGGTCAGGTGTGACGCTGGAACTTGAGCTGAACTCGGACATTTTCAAGTACATAAAAGGAGGAGAGTAAAAACTTCTTCTCTTTAGCCTCAGACAAGAAGCAATGGGTTTAAATTGCAGCAAGGGACATGGGGCAAACCTTCCTCACTGTCAGGGTAGTTAAGCACTGGAACAGACTGCCTAGGGAGGCTGTGGAATCGCCACCACTGGAGGCTTTTCAGAACAGGTTAGACAACACGTGTCAGGGATGATCCAGTTATTGCGTAGCCCTGCCTAGGGTGCAGGGGACCGGACTAGACGACCTGTTCAGCTTCCTTCCAGTCCTACGATTCTATGATTTGGGGTTTCGGAGAGAACACTAACGGTGGAGGTTTTGTCATCGTCCCCAGGTCAGCCTGGGTATTGAGAGCAAACTGGGTACCCAGTTCCACCCCGGCCTTGATCTGGGGGAAGGGAAAACTCACAGCACACGGGCAGGGCAGGGCTACAGGACATGGGACTCACCTGGGCACTGGGAGCTGCCCTCCAGCAGCACAGACAGGTACGAGGTCGGGGATCCCAAGATGCAGATGGTTACATCTGCCGAGCTGCAGCCTAAGAGACAGAGGGGAGGAATTAACCACTTCCCTGGTGCTAAGGGATGCCATGCAGCTACCCCCCATACTTCTGCTGCCCCCCACCTCCCAGCCCCGCAGTAGGGGGTGCTGTGCTCCCAGATCCCCCTGGGTTGGTGCCGCAAGAGGGGGTCTCTGCAGGGCAGCTCTGTGGCCCCAGCATGCACTATGAGAGCGGCAGCACCCGAGATGGGCTGGCACGCACCTGTTCTGGGCTCCTTGGTGCGGTCGACCGTCTCTGGCAGCCCCTCCTGCTGCAGGGAGCATTGCAGCAGGTCGTAGTAGTAGGTGGTCCAGGCGTGCGCCTGGGTGTCCTCCGGAGAGAACTTGCAGTCCAGAGACACGTCCTGGCGCCAGGAGGGACACGGGGGGCTGAGTGACGGCAGGGGCCCCTGTTCAGCCCAGTCCAGCTCCTTCAGGATATGGGGCTGATCCACGTTGATCTGATCCAGCGACAGCTGCAACCGAGATGGGGCTGGGAGTGCGAATCCTGATGCTAGTGCCCCAGAGCATGGATCCCGGGGGGGGGGACATGGGGTAAAACCCCACATGGTGGGTGAGGCAGGTGCCAGCTGTCCAAGCACAGCAGAGGCCAGGGTGGGAGCTAGTCCCCAAACAAAGGGGGGAGGTCATGTGGGACCAGGGCTAAGCAGTTTGAGGAACAAGGCCGTAAATAGATCAGTCTGCCTGGCACAGGGAGCTCGGGGGTAGCAGGAGAAGTAGGGAGAAGGGGGGTGAGATTTCTGCCTCCTGCTGGGACACACTTCCCCCCTCCTTCTCCACCACATGCCCAGTGCATGGCCCAGTACAGCTGAGAGCTTCTCTGCACCATTCTCTGCCAGGGCCCTGCTGCTGCGAGCTTCCCCACAGCAGTGCCCTGGCAGCACTAAGGCTACAAGACTACCATGCTGTTATGGTGATTTGCAGTAGTTTCCCCATGTCGGAGGGAATCAGACACCCCTTTATTAGCACCAGTACGGCAGGGTCTGCCCCTGACCTCCCTTCCACCCCAGTTGTTCCCTTCCACCCAGTTCACTGCCCCCCTGAATCAAAATCCCTCTGCTAAGCTCCCGGGGCCCAGGACACGGGCTCCCACGCAGGACTAGAGGGCCCAGAAGTGGTGACATGGGGCAGTGCAGGGGGCTCGATGGGAAAGAGGAGCAGGACAAACTCACCATTCTGCCAGCAGAGAGACTGCAAGGGGAAGGGGGGGAAAAAAGAAAGGCATCAGTTGCAGATTTCTATGGGCAATGGAGTGCAGCCTGTCACCACATCGCTCCCCCTCAGGGGGGCCCACCCCTCCTCCAGCGTCCGGCATGTAGCCTAATCTATTGATTATTTGCTAATTATATTGATGGCCTATTAAATCCCAGCGATCAGTCTGAGCGTTGGCAGGGTTTCGTTCCCAGCTCAGGCCCAGTACTATTAAAACTGACTACACGGTTGGGAACACCCGTGTGCGCACGTGCTACACTGACGGTAGAACTCGGCTCTATTTGGAGGTAGCTTGTGAACGCACGGAGCACAATCACAAACACTAACTCAGGCAGGAAGCGAGAGAGAGACTGCAGAACGGACATCGGCACATCCATAGGATCACGCCAGCCCTGACATGTTAGCCAGGTCCTTCTCATCACCTGTGGCCATCATTCTGGCCCCTTCCAAGGGCTACATCTCTCCCCTCACCCCCGCCCACAGGCTGGGATGCAACTTTGATAATACGTTATGCTGATGCTGTAGGCCCAAAGCTTGATTCTATGTGAAATACCCTTATTCTTTTGGTACATGACAAACCACCAAAGCAGTTTCTGCGATGCTTTGCATTTTGGAAGTGTAGGGGGGGGAATCTGTTCACTACCGCTAAGTCTGTCTGCAACCACCATCCGCTTCTCTGAGCTAACATCCGGTCACTGATTATCCTCTTTGTAAATCTACCAAAGAACATCCTGCGAAACAGTAGCTATTGTTGAAGTACATGTGATTTAAGATCACTGCTTAAAGTAACATCAGCAAATGTTCTGACACAGAAAGATTCAGTGTTAAATGATGGTGTTTTGTAACAGTAGTGAATGTTTTAGATAAAAAAAGATGTTATTGTCTCCGAAGCAGGTGCGTCCTCCAGTTACAAGTTTTAAGTAAACGTTAAGAGATTAGCGTGTGAACAGGTGAATGAGTGATGTGTTTATGTGGGACTAGGGAGTGGCAGAGAAAGGTGCCAGCCTCGGATGTTTAAGGGAGTGAAGATAACAACTTTTACGACCCAACTGGCCGAAGAATGCTTGCCCTGGTGACCCTGGGATCCACCTCGAAGGATGAAAACGAGATGGACTGTGACAGATAACAATGGTCATGCTTGCAAAATATGGGTGATTAATAATCACACCAGGATGCGGATGCAGCATAACGAAGCAGAACCCATACAGTAGCGTAAGAGCGTAGCCCTACAAAAAGAGGACGAGAAGATGAGGACTTTGGGTTTGGTTCTACAATCATCCTCCAGGAGCATCTGTGCGCACTGGCAGACCCCTGCTCCTTCCCTCGTGGCTGAGCCACCTGGCCAGTGGACTAAGATGAGCAACTGAGGCTGGTAACTATAGGGGGTGGGTGGGTGGGGGTGTAAAATTGCTTTTTGAAATCTTTCTATTCACAGTAAACACAGCGGATTACCTTGTCCTCCTGAATAAGATCCTGCTGTTTATAACATATAACAATGCCACTATATTTAATACCGAGTCCATAGTGGTTTTTCCCCCTTTTCCTTATTTGTCGTTCTTCATTCTACTAAGGTTAAGAAGTCCTTTTGTTGGTTGGTTTGTTTAAATATGGGTTAGTATATGGATATATGTAACTACCACTTCAGCTCCTGATTAGATCGGTAGCACTTACCACCAAACTAACTCTACCCTCTGAAGCACGCTAGGCTTAGTTCCTGAAATACAAAGGTAACCATTAATCTGTGCCAAGGGTTACAGTCTACTTAACTACGCTTAACGCTAATTTATGCTTCAGCTACAGTTTTACAGAATGCAGCCCTGGCGGTTTTTTGCACTACAGCCGAATCGAATAAAAAGCAAGGCGCTGAAGGTGGGCTACCACTGCAACTCACACGCAGAGAGCTGGGGGAGATCGAGACAGGCCCCTGTGCCCCACTGCTGAATATCAGGGCTGGGAGAGCAGGGGCCATGGGTTGGGACTGAAAGGCGGCAGCAGAGCCTGGCGGGGACAGACCCCAGGGCTCGCATAGCAGGGGCCACGGCTCGCCTTGGAGGGCCGCTGGCAGAGCTTTGAGCTTGGTGGCCCCCAGGTGCTTTGGCGGAGCTGTCCTTGCTCTCAGGGTCAGTGATGGGGTGGGTTTGGCCAAGGGGCCCCCCTCCTGTCTGGGCCCATGTCCCAGGCAGGCTCTGGGTCGTGCCCTAGCTGCTTGCTGGGCAGCTCCTCACAGCCACTGAGCTGTGACGTTCCCAGCTTCGCAGGCAGTCGGATTAAGCTAATCCCCCAAACCTGTAGTGCTGGCTCAGCAGGGGCTGCAGGGCCCCTCTCCCTGCCCCAGAGCTTCCTGCCCCTGGAAGGCTGCTGAGGAACCAGAGCCCGCCCAGTCCCCAGGAGTCCGAGGCTGGCGTCCCACCCAGCTGGCAAGCCAGGATCATCCCTCCCTTCCTGAGCGGGGAATAGAACCCAGGAGTCTAGCCTCTGCCATCAGCCCACCCCTCCAGGAGCTAGAGCAGCCATTCCCCTGCCCCCCCAGCAAAGCAATTCCAGGGCAAGCGTCTCCCCCTCGGCGCCCTCCTGCCCCTGGTAGTGAGGGTCGGCTGGGCTCTGCTGTGCAGCTCCTGAGCCAACTGACTGGTCTTTGTGGGGGCTCTTCTCCGCCTGGCCCTCCTGTTTCTGCCTGGCACCACCAGGCACTACGCCCAGGGCCTTTGGGCTGGAGCGGGGACACTGTGTGTGCTGTGCTGCAGAGAGCAGGGCAGGGGACTTTATGAGCGGCTCTCATCTGGCAGCCAGTGCCAGCCCCCCAACACTCCAGTGCAGCACCGGAGGGGGGGTGCCGTGCCATGAGCTGCTGCCTTTTAGACCTATACGGCAGCCTTGTCCCCTTGGAGTCAAAGATCCCCTTTGGGCACGAGCTGAAGGGTCCCGGGGTTACTCCACACTGCCTCCTTGTTTCCCCACAGAATCAGTCCCAGATGGTCTTGCCCCATTGCCTCCCCAACAGTCAGCAGTGTGCCCTGGTTGCCCCGAAGGCAACGGCATATTGGGCTGCATTAGTAGGAGCATTGCCGGCAGATCGAGTGAAGTGATTATTCCCCTCTATTCGGCATTGGTGTGGCAGCATTTGGAGTATTGTGTCCAGTTTTGGGCCCCCCACTACAAAAAGGATGTGGACAAGTTGGAGAGAGTCCAGCGGAGGGCAACAAAAATGATTAGGGGGCTGGAGCACAAGACTTATGAGGAGAGGCTGAGGGAAGTAGGCCTGTTTAGTCTGCAGAAGAGGAGAATGAGGGGGGATTTGATAGCAGCCTTTAACTACCTGAAAGGGGGTTCCAGGGAGGATGGAGCTAGGCTGTTCTCAGTGGTGGCAGATGACAGAACAAGGAGCAATGGTCTCAAGTTGCAGTGAGGGAGGTCTAGGTTGGACATTAGGAAAAGGTTTTTCCCTAGGAGGGTGGTGAAGTACTGGAATGAGTTCCCCAGGGAGGTGGTGGAATCGCTACCCTTAGAGCTTTTTAAGGTGGAGCTTGACAAAGCCCAGGCTGGGATGGTTTAATTGGGATTGGTCCTGCTTTAATTCTTTGAATCTTCTATGATTGCCTCTCCTGCCCAGGTGTGCAGTGTCACTTTGGGGTGTTAATCAACCTCAGCCCCACCCCAGAGGCAGCTGCATCTCAGCGCGAGGTGAGGAATTCTCTAAATTCACAGCTGCCAGGCTCCACCCCAGAGACGGCTGCATTGCCGCACCCAGTGAAAGCTCCATCAGGCTCATGGCACACCTCAGAAGCAAAGGGCTGAAGACACGTCCTGACCTTCCCATGGGACATAGGGTGCCTGAGGTGACCTCCTTTTCCCCCAATGGGATTAAAAGGGGCATGTGTCCCAGCCCAGGGGACACTGGGAATCTCGTTATTGGGGGCCCCTCCTTCCGTCCGTCTGTCATAGTCCCTTGCGCCCGTCCCGAGAAAACAATCACCAGGGAAAGGGATGAAAAATGGATTAAGTGAATTAAATGGGAGGCAGAAACAGCCCTCCTCAGCAAGGGGGTGAGGAGACACTGCGGGCAGGGCAGGACAGAGAGGGACTGGGAGGACAGGGCAGACAGCCCCTGCCAGGGCGGGACTAGACAGGAGGGGCTCTGGGGTGGCCTGGGGAGAGAGGCACTACTGCTCTCCTCTATGGCGCCTGTGAAGCCAGCCACCGCAGCAAGGAGAAGGAGACGCAGCTGGACAAACTCCCAGTCAGATGGACGCTGCGTTCCTAGCACGGCCCTACGTCCCCCATCCCTACTCCGTGGGGCCTAGGAGAGGCTGGGGCTGTGGGGGGAGCGCCCCAGGAGCCGGGACTGCCCTCCAGGCGGGGGGAACCCCTGAGCTGGGCTAGCATGCGCCGAACTCAACCCCCGGCCTTAGCAACATCGAAGTAAGAGGCATGGCCTGGAACCGGAAGGCTCACTCCAGCACACAGCATGTGGTTCCCCCTCCAGCCCCACCACCTCGTCCTCCCACCTGGCTCTAGTTGCACAGGCAGGACAGGCACCGGCTCCGGAGAATCCCCGCCGCCGGCGGCTAGATCTCTGCCCCGCTGCCGACGCAGCCCCATAGCCCTAACGTGTGCCTCGCCCTCGGTTCCGATCACGCCCATGCCAAGTGCCACAAGGCCCCTGCCAGCCGAGCGAGAGCGGGCACCACCAATAAGTGGACCACAGGGGCCAGCGACATCCCATCCAGGGCGGATTGTACCCTCCCCTGATGGACAGGGGCCCGACTCGGCGACACTTGGCTGCCAGGGGCTGCCCATGTCTACAAAGCCCCACGGGGCTCTCCCCAACAGAGTCCCAGGCAGCCTTGAACTCTGTCCAGCCCCTTGCACCAGTGATGGGGCAAGTCAACACTCAGAGACAATGGAGCCGGATGCCCAGCTGGCATAAAAATCAGCATCTCCCCTCTTGAGTCCATGCCCACTTGCAGCAGCTGACGCTCTCACCCCACGTTACAAACAAACCCCCTCCCATTTCACAGATGCCTCCTGGGCAGTGAGCGTGCAGGCCCCCGATCTGTGTTCGCCCTGTGCTAGGACAATGACACATAGTGTGGTCTCTTTTCCCCTTCGTCTAGAGTCCCTTTCCCTTCCAGCTTCTCCCCGCTGCACCATTTGTGTTGCAAGAAAGCAGGAGGGCAGAGATGCCCAATTTGTCTCACCTAAACGGGAGGAACTGGAGTTTATAGGAAACAAGACACTTTATTCCAGCGGGGAAGAACGCTTTTGTGCTGAAAAGGATAGGACTTCAATGCCCAGTTCTGTCACTGCCTCCCTGCGTGACCTTGGGCAAGTCCCTGAAGGACTGTACCTCAGTTTCCCCCTCTGCAACCAGGGGATAATGATCCTGTGTCTGTTTTGATTGTAAGCTCTTTAGGGCAGGGACTGTCTCTCATTCTGTGTCTGTGCGGTGCCCAGTGCGATGAGGCTCCCCACTCCCCCATCATTAATGACTATGTCTGTGCAGCACCCAGAAAAACAGGGCCCCGATCTCAGTCGGAGCACACCAGTGCTCCGGTCATACAAACACCACATTGACCTAGAAAAAACCATTTTGTTTGTTCTTGAAAGACAATTTGCATGGGGTGGGGTCAAAGTGCATTTAAAGCGCACCCAGTTTAGAATGGGAATTGGAGATGTTCCAAGCCAAGCTGGGGGTAACTTCGGAGAGCTTCAGTGGCAGCTGGGTGGCTAAAAACAATCAGGCAGGTTGAGAAATCACAACCTTGATTTTTTTTTTTTTTTTTTAAAAGCTCCTTTTCTTAAAAACCATCGCAAACCCTGACGCCAAAGGCTATGAAGAACTGGCAGGGATTCCATCGTCCGTCAGGGTTATATGATTTCCCAAATTCAGACAGAAGGGATAGTGCTTAAGCATTATACTTTAAGACGGTGTTTCCCAGGGACACGAGTGCACCCTATGGGGGAAAACACCAAGCCAGGAGCACAAGGGCTGAGGGTTATGACAGACAGACCTCAATCGTTCCCCAGTATCCCAACATTCATTTAAAAGAGAACTCTCCGGGGCCAAGAAGAAAGCCTCTAAAACGTGACCTGGGAGGGTAAGTAACACAGCAGCAATTGCCCGAGTCTGCATGGAGCCCGAGACAATAGCTCTAAGCAGTGCGAGCCACCCCCAGGGTAGCCAGCGCAGCGGGGTCTGCCTGAGTCTGCAGGCAGCAGCTCTGAAAGGCATGACCTGGGCCAGTCATATCCTGGGTTGCTAACCCAGAGGATACTTTCAACCTGGACACTTTTGTGGGAGCTTCCTTAAATGGGGAGGCTGCTGCTGCTGCTTGCAGCGTCTGGGTCATGTCATTCCTCTCCTCGCCTTAAACCAAAGTGCCCAGCGGATGCAAGGACTTGGTTTCCCTCCAGCTCCATTCAGGGCTCTCCCAGCAAATCCCTCGTGAGGGCATGCCCCGGCGCGGTTGGGGTCACCCTTCCTTCTGGGGCCACAGATGCATTTACACCCAAGGGCCCAGGAGCAAGCGGGGATGGGGGGGCACTGGGGGACCCCAGAGCAGCCACCCAGGTGTGCAGGGCTGAGCGGTGCAGGGATGCAGTGGGGAGCGCTGGGAGGCGGGCAGGGGTGGGGTGACCCTCCAGCCGGGATGGCACAAGTGGGGCAGGACTTGCCCCAACCTCTGCCCGCCCCCACACCGCCAGGTTGATGCAGTCTCCCCTAACGCCCGGGAAAGGCAAGCGAGGCGCACGGGGGCCAGGGACCCCCACGGGCGAGGGCCGGGGCGCCCCCGGGGGTCGAGCAGCGGGGTCCAATGAAACCCAGGCCGGCCAAGGTCGGCCCCGCACCGGGCCCGCGGGAGAGGCACGAGGACGGCGCGGGGGGACCCGCCCCCCACGGCCTGGCCTGGCCAAACGCGGGATCGGCCCAGGGACCCCGGCCAAGCGGGGCCCCCCGTTCTCCGCGGGCTCCGGAGACGCTCCCCGGGGATGCTGCGGGCGCGGGGCCGGGGACCCCCCGTCCGCACGGCCCCCGCCCGGCTCCGCCGCCCCGCAAGCCCCCGGCCCCGCGCAGCAGGCTGGGCTGGGGGCGCCGGGGGGTCGCGGGATCGGGCCCGCAGCCCCCCGCAGCGCCGTCCCCGCGCCCCACCTACCCCGCACAGCCGCGGCGTCCGGCGGGCCGAGAGCAGGGAGCCGAGCCGAGCCGGGAACGGCCAGGCGGAGGGTTCAGCCAGCCGGGCTTTATATAGAAAGCGAGCGGGGCATGCCCAGTGCGCGGCGCCGCGCCGGCCGGGGGGGGCCGCCTGCCAGCGCCGGGGGCGGGAGCCGGGGGCCTGGCGAGCCCCGCTGGACCGGCGTGGGAGCGAGCGTGCGGGGGCAGGGTGGGACCTGGGAGCGAGTGGGGGGGGGGGGGGGGAGAGTGTGAGACCCTGGGAGCGAGTGTGCGAGGGGGAAGAGTGACCCCCTGGGAACAATTGAGTGTGCAAGGGGGCAGAGTGAGTCCCAGGAACCGAGTGTGAGACCCTGGGAGTGAGTGTGTGCGGGGGGGGCAGAGTGAGTCCCTGGGAGCGAGTGTGCGAGGGGGCAGAGTGAGTCCCAGGAACCGAGTGTGGGGGGGGGCAGAGTGAGCCCCTGGGAACAAGCATGTAACAGGGCAGTGCGAGTCCCTGGGAGTGAGAGTGAGTGTGCAAGAGGGGGCAGCAGGAGGCCTGGGCAACAAGGGTGCGAGGGGCACAGATTCCGCCCGGGCAGGGGAGCTGGGAGTGAGCCCTGGGGAACAAGTGCTGAGGGGCCGGCTCCGCGTTTCCCCTTCCTCTGCACAAAATCCCTTCCATCCCCCATCCCCAAAGTCCCTGCCTGGGGGAGCCACCCCCACACTGCCCCCAGTCCCCCACCCCCCGCTAGCACCTGGGAGGCATCCTTGGGCTGGGTGCTGCAGTCTAGGGGTGCAGTGAGTCATGCCCAGGGCAGCTGACAGCCAGGCACATGGACATGGAGGGCTAGAGAGCGGTGACTTGCCCAGGGGAGACCGCAGCAGAGCAGGGACCTTCGAAATCCAGCCCCTTTCCCACCAGCCCCGGTCGAAGCAGGTCCTGTCTGGCCTTTGTCACTATGGAGCCTTTCCCAGCCTATCCACAGCCCTCTCCCAGGGCACTTTCTCTTTTCTGTGCTTTTCAAACTAATCCCTGCTTGAAGATCCCATCAAAGGCAAAATCTGGCCCCAGCCTTAACCCCAGTGCCTCGTTGCCGCAGGTGGGCTCTGGGGGAGAGTGGAGGCCCACCTCCCCTGTGATCTCTTACGCCATTTGTTCCATCCCTCCTCCTGCTTCTGCTTCCGTCCACCCCGAAGCAGATCCATGATTCCATCCCTCCCTCTCCACTCTTTCCGCTTCCCTCCATCCGTCCCAGCAAACATGCCCCTGTCTAGCTGGGTGCCCATCACCCCAGTATTAGGCCGGAGGGAGAAACAGTTTGGAAAGTGGGCCTGTGCGATGCTTTCTAGTTTTGCTCACGTTTCTCCCTTTAAGTGGATGGTCTGTGACCAGCAGGTGGCTTAGCTGAACGGCTCTTTACTGCATGCTCTTATTCTTCTGTGGGGCTGTGCCCTGGGGCAGGGCCTGCGAGTGAAGGTGGGGTCGCAGGAGAAGCCTCGCCGTTGCATTTCCTGCCTTCCGAGAACCCGTGTGTTGTTTAGTAAGAGGCGAGGGGTGGGGCACAGCCGGGTGTGCAGGAAATGGAGATGAGGTGGCAGCTGCAGGCCCCTCCAGCGGAGGGCCAGGTGCTCTGCAGAGCCGGGCCGCCTGGGTCACGGCTCAGCCTGGCTTAGCTCAGGCAGTTACTCCTCGTGCAGCAGATCTAAGGCCTTGGGAGGGGTAGCCACCAGGGCAGCATGGACAGAATTCAGTTTCGCCCTCTCTAGGCTCTCAGGGCCCTGCCGTGTGAGCAGGGCATGAATCCCCACCAGGAGTATAGGACCTATGACACACAGCAGGGAAGGGGCAGGTCCAGACCTCTGCCTCTGGTCACTCCTGAGCTTTGGGGACATCCTGATCCACAGCTGAACCCCACCGCCAGCCTTGGCCCCCCTAACAAGCCAGGCCCTGGGTCCAGACAGCCGGGAGTGTGAGGGTGACTGAATCCAGCTCCAAGCACAGTTGTCGGGGCCCAGTCAGACCCAAGCAACCTAGCAACAGAACGCAGCCTGCCCATGTTAAGGGCCTTTGCACCGGTGTGTGGAAGGATGGACTCGCCCCCAGTGCACCTTTGTGGCTGGGCATGGCATAGACACGGTTTCCCCTCTAGCATCTCCCACTGGTGGTCACTCCGGCTAGTCCTAGGGTGATCTGCCGCCTCTCAGCCCTCTGGACAGATAATTTCTTGTCCTTCCCCACCTCCCTGGGGTAACAGAGAGTCCAACATCCCAGCCCTGCCTCTGGGCCCCGTGGTCCTTCCGCCCACTTGCCACAGAAGGGGCTTCAGAGCTTTCCTCATTGGATGGTTGGGCAGCCCAGGTCTCCCTCTGCACAGGGTGCCAGTCCAGGGACCCCTGCCCATCTGAACCACTTCCTTCCCTCACCCATCAGCAGGCCTCTCTACAGTCACTCCTCTCTCAGGGCCAGGGCTCCCCCAGAACCCACTAGGCCTCCTCTTCGACCCTGCTAATCTTACCCCTCACTAAGTCCAGCGACCCTCCCTGAAGAAGCTCCCGTCTATTCCCCATCTCCTTTATTCATAGCAACCCCCAGCACTTTCCCCACGGGGCTCCATCTTTAATTAGGCCAGGCCCAAGCTCCAGCTGCAGCTGGGTGAGTTATTGACATCTCAGGTCCACATTGACCCTTATCCCCCATGCACTCATGCTGTGTCCCTAAATCAGCATCGTTACAGCCCCCTGCGAGTTTCCTTCCCGCAAACAGCGGCTCATCCTGACGCCCACCAGAAGAGAACCGGCGGGAAAATAGCCACCTCCAGCATGGCACCTGCTCGTGGGGTCTTGTCCCCACATTTGGGGGGTTCCCGCTTTTCTGTGATTGCAGGAGGAATCCCCTGTCAGGTTTAAAAGGAGTGAGGTTTGCAGGCCGCATGGCTGGAGAGTCGAGTCTAGGAAACGTGAGCCCAAAGGCAAAGACAAGAACCCACCATTGATCGGGTATTAAAATCTCCTGGTTTTTAAGCCAATCTCATGACTTTTCGCAGCCCGACTCATGATTTTTGAGCCACAGGGCTTGGCCAGGGGGCTCCCAGTCAATCCTTGCGCTCAATGTTTCCCTTCCCTCTATCCAAATTCCTTGGCCTCTTCTACCCCTGGATGCTGGAACCAGCTGCGCTGAATGGGGTTTAAGCCACAAACAGTTCATTGCATTCCCACGAACTAGGATAAGCTTCCCACACTAGCACTGTCTGAACTCGCAATGCTGTCTGGGTACCTCTCCCGCCAGCCCCCGGAGCAGGGCCTGCCAGTGCGCGGTGGAAGGACAAGATCAAAATGGTTATTAATCCTATTCAAATGCCTAACCAGGGAGGTGACCCTTTGCAGAGCTCGGGGACAGGACTCTTGGGTTCCATCCTGGGTCTGGGAGGGGAGTGGGGTCCAGTGGTTAAATAAAGGAGGCTGGGAGCCAGGATGCCTGGGTTCTATCCCCAGCTCTGGGAAGGGAGTGGGGTCTAGTGGTTGGGGGGCCTGGGGGTCAGGACTCCTGGGTTCTATTTCATTTGGGGGAGATTCTTCCATCCATCAAACTCACTGAGTGCAAGGCTTTGAGCAGCTGCTCCCAGCCGCCTCTGCCCCCACAGACCTAGCTTGAGCTGCTGTGCCCGGAACAAGACCCCTGCCCATTGTGTGCCGTGATAACGCTAATGCTCATGGATTCAGTGGTTTTGCGTGCCGAGCGCTGCCTTAGCATGAAGCCTAAACAGCTCCATCCTAAGCAACAGACGTGCCCCTACTTGCGTCAGGGCTAAATCCGGCCAGCAGACCCCGGGCCCCGCTCCCCACAGCGGGGATGGGAGAGCACTCCCCCTTCAGAGCCAGGGACGCTGAGCCCTTTCTCAAAGCTGAGATCAAGTGCATGACAGACTGAAACAGGAACTGTTCAAGAGCCCCACGCTCCCAGCTCAGTCACGGATTGTCTAACGACAATACAGCACAGTGCAGGAGGGAGAGACTTAATACGTCACCAACCGTTCCAGGAAGTGGGTCTCGCCCCCTACTCGGTTCACCCGAGTCCGAACTGTGCCCCAAATAGGCCTTCAGATTAGCCAGCCTCATCGGGTGGCTGGGCACAAGCTGACAGCGCTGCCTGGGGCACCAAAGATGCAGCCCAGGCGTTGCTCAACTCGCAGGTTTGCACTTTTCCTTATCTCTTGTTTTGGACGTGACATTCCCAGCGCTCGGGTCCAGGCCGCTGCCTCCCGAGCTTATCTCAGGGAGAACATCCATCGTCTTCCTTCTGACAGGTCCCGCGCCTGCTGTGCCAAGAGCAGGGTTTGCTGTGCCAGGGAGCCGCGGACAGGTAGCGTGGCGTGAGTGAACAGACGTGCGCGGCACCGCGGGAGGAGCATAGGGCAGTCGGTTCCCATCGCTGCCCGTATGCTGGAGATACTGTGCATGACACCTGACGTATACATATTGGCTGATACGGGCATAGAACCCAGGAGTCCGGGTTCCCAGCACCCTGCTGCTCTAACCACTAGATCCCACTCCCACTCAGAGCAGGGAATAGAACCCAGGAGTCCTGACTCCCAGCTTCCCCCACCAATCACTCGACTCTCCTCCCTGACCCAGGGAGCACCCAGGCATCCTGCCCCCCAGTCCTGTGCTGCTCTTCTGGTGAGTTGCTCCTGTCCCAGGCCTCTCCCCAGTCCCCCCTGCCCTGTGCCCACAGGTACTGCCCATGGCGGCCAGGTCTCTGCAGGTAGCTGGGTCCCGGGGCTGTCAGGGTTTCTCCCTCAGGCGGTGGAGGTGACGGACTAGAACCAGCTGCCTGGGCTGACTTCAGCCCTTCACAGGAGGCCGGCACAATCCTGCCCGTTCAGCGAGGTGGCACCGCGTCCTCCCCCACTGCTGCCCTTCCCCGGGCCCAAGGGCACCAAGAGCGCAGCAGCTCTGGGGGCCCTGCCCATCAGTGACTCTCAGGAATGTGGGTGGGGATCCTGGCAGGAGAGGTGGCTTCAAACGCATCAAAGCCCTGGGTGGCCAGGACTCCAGCACTGTACACAGCGCAGCCAAGCTCCAAAGAGCCACAGGAGGGGAAGGGGGTCTAATGGTTAGTGCAGGGGGGCTGGAAGCCAGGACTCCTGGGTTCTGTTCCCAGCCTTAGGAAGGGAAGGGGTCTAATGGGCTAGCGCAGAAGAGGGAGGCCGGGAGTCAAGAGATCTCGGGCTCAGCCGTGACTCCTCTGTAACTCTGGACAAAGCACCTGTTTGTGCCTCAGTTTCTCACCTGCACATGGGGCCTGTTAGGCTCAGTGCTCGCATGCCCTGCCCTCACAGCACTTCACCACAGCAGCTGGGATAACACCTCTAACTCCATTCCCCAAACACTAAGGGAGACATCCCCATCAGCCCTTAGCAGTGCAGGGCCTATGACACACAGTCCTGCAGTACAGAGCCCGTCCAGGAGAGCTCCCCCATATTTTCTATGCCCTCCTGCCTCTATTTAGACTCGGAGCTCTTTGAGGCAAGGACTGTCGCTCCCTCGGTGACTGTGCAGCGCCCAGCACAACAGAGCTCTGATCTCGGCTGGTGCTAGACGCTGCTCTAGTGACAATAAGGGGGAGGGTTACTACAACAGAGAAAAGGCTGAGAGCTTGGCAGGGGTCGCCAGCACCAGCAGAGCCCTGCGCGGAGCCACAAAGCACAGAGGGGCGGCAGAGCGGGAGCAACATCCAAACGGAGCAGAGATTCTAGATACAATTTACGGGGTCCATCGACTCCGCTGCACTAGAGTCAATGGGCCGGGTCCCAGCCGGTATAAAAGGGCCATAGCTCCATTAATGTTGATGGACCAGATCCCCAACTGGTGCAAACAAGGCTGGACCTGGCTCCTCTCACTGATTTCTCCACCTAAGGGAATGCTGATCCCCAGCATTGGCAAACCATTCAAGGGCAGCCCCAGTGAGGTTCCCACCTGAGCCAGGAATAGCTACCCCGCCTCTAGCCACAGCAGCGAGAGCAGGTGGAAAGCAGAGCAATCGGCCCTGCGCGTGGTTCTCTAGAGAAGGACCAAGGCCTACAGATGGGCATTTCACAGGTGAGATTCCCACCCCCTGTGGCAGCGCAGAGCCAAGGCCTCCCTTCAGCCTTCGACTATGAGCATCAAGACTTCGCTTCCGCAGCTGCCTGGGAATGAACAGTGAGAGCCACTGACCAAGACAGAGCATCTCCACTTACAGCGGGAGAAATCCTCAGCCAAAAGAGACCAGCGAATTATTAGGTGTTTTATAGTAGTTTCACCTAGAGCCCCAGCCGAGACTGACGTTAGAACTGTCCAGACAGTCTGTGTCCCAGGGGAGTTAGGCACTTAAATATCTTTGAGGAGCTGGGCCATACAGTCTAAAATGGGCAAAGGAAAGCTTATTACTCCCCAGGGAACTGAGAGAAAAGTGACTTGCCCAAGGTCCCACAGGAAGTCAGTGGCAGAGCTGGAAACCCAAACTAGGTGTCCAGGGCCTTACCCACAAGGTGGACAGATGGACCGAAGTTTTCTCCTTAGCATTTCCATAGCTTGTAACTCTTTTGGGGGGGACTAGGTGCAGCGAGTGGCCACTAGCCCTATTTTGTGCTTCGCAGGTCACCTGTAAGAGGGCTGCTGTATGAATCTCTAGGCCTGGTCAGTTTGGCTGTAGCAGCAGGGAGCCAGCCCTGCCCTCATCCCGCTTTGGCCGTGTGCTAAGAGCTGCTTGTTTATGAATTCACCGTGGCTCTGGGGAGCTGGGTTTATTAAGATAATTAGCGCCGTGCATCTTCCAGGCTCTGCACAAATATTAGCTAATGAGTCATCACAAGGCTCTAGGGCTGCAGGTAACCATCCCCAAATTGCAAATGGGGAAATTGAGGCACCAGATCTTGCTCAAGGCTACACAGCCAGGCCAGGACCCAGTCGGGAATAAAACTCAGGAGTCCTGGCTCCTATTCGTCTTCTGCCTTTCCCAGCTCTAACCACTAGACACTACTCCCCTCCCAGAGCTGCGCTAGGAGCCAGGAGTCCCGACCCTCCACTCCTACTTGGGCTGTTAGTATTACACTGTTCAGGTGGGTCCCAGGGGGGATCTGAAGTTGGTCTTTGGGTGGCTTTAAGGTGCTATTTGTCAACCCCAAACCATTATCCTGGGGTCCATGGATAAATGGGTGGGGTGGGATGGACAGCTGAACGGAGCATGGCCAAGTCTCTATGGAAGGATGAACAGCCCCTGGGTTTGGCCCATGTCTCACTGAAGCCAAAGAGGCCGTGCAGCCCCTGGCCAGGCAGCTGGTGGGCCGGGAAGAGCTAAGGGGCTCTTAGATCAGCAGTCCATGGTCAGCAGCCCTCCTCAGCTGGTGGCCCCTGTGGGGAAGCAGTCGCCCCTGGACCTGGCTGGCCCCATTGCTGAGGCCTGAATGATGTACACCTCCCAGTATCTCCCCCACGCCTCCCACCAAGGGACTTAGCGTCACTCCACACCATGGGTGGAGAAACTGAGGCACAGAGCGGGGCAATAGGAGGCCCAGGGTCACTCGCGGGCAAGGGGCAGAAGTGAACCCAGCTTGCCGGCATGCCACACTAGGGTCATAGCCAAAAAGCCACCTTTGCCCCAGAGGCAGCTGCAGTGCAGAGGGGACCCCCTTGTGCTGCCGTACGTACTTAGGGACAGAAACCCCCAGGAGCCTCTGTGGCTGCCAGGCTCCAGACCCTGCCTGGGTCAGGGGCTTCCAGCTGCCCGACAGGGGTCCCCACCAGCGGGTCGGGGCTCAGGCACACTGGCAGGGGCAAGCGAGCAGGGAAGCCGTCCAGGCCTGCTCTACAAATAGAGGTTTTACAGCTCATCAGTCAGCCACAGGTGAGTGTCTCCCTACACAGCAGGTGGGGCTGGGGCAGACTGTAGGTGAGAGCCCCCCTTTCAATGGCTCCCAGTCCGTTCCCCCTCCACCAGACCCAGTCCTATCCACTAGACCCCACTCCCCTCCCAGAACCTGGAACAGAACCCAGCAGTCCCCCTACTCTAACCATTAGACCCCACTCCCCTTCCAGAGCCTGGAACAGAACCCAGGTGTCCTGGCTCCCAGTGTAGGCCGAAAGTAACTATTTTACCAGTGTTCCGGAGGCAGGAGCCATTGTGACATCCTAACATCCTAGACTCTATCGCTGTAATTACATCTGTGAAAACACGGCGCCTGGAATATCTTGCAGTTCTGTATGCGTTTTGTTTGCAACATCTCACCGTTCAATGTGCTGCTTAGAAATGTTTGGAGACCTTTCGTTACACAAGCAACTCTCTCGCTCATATCTGAGAAGAGTTACTGTGAACATGCTTTGTTCTTTTACGGCAGGGGAATGATCCATATTGATGGGTAATTCACCCTAGCATTTCTTGTATTAGGACACCTTGTGCTCCCCTTTTTTGTAAAAGCATACTGTGACCCGTCCGTGCCTAGGGCAGCCACCTGAAAATGCCCAGGTCAGGTAGGCTGTAAAAGGTGACACTGAAGTCAGACTTCCCAACCAGCCACAAACAATGCTTCTGATTCCCCCCACTGGTTATCAAGAAGCCAAAATAAAAACATACACAGCCCCCTTTACTGCATTTCAGTCTCTGGCCCCCACTCTGCCACTAGGTCCACTAAAGAGACCAGTTATTTAAAACTCTCCGCTCTTTACCAAAAAGGTTTCGCTTGACCCCAAAGGATCCGCCACAGGACCAGATCAAGATAAGTTTGGATCTTACCCAAAACACCACGCTGCCAGCCAATCCTTTAGTAACTAAAACTAAAGGTTTGTTATAAAAAGAAACAAACAACTATAAGAGAAATGTTAAAGGATCAAAGCCATCAGATACATACAAATAATTTGAAAGTCCGTATGTATCAGGTTTCTAGAAGAATTGTGGAGTTTGCAGGCTTGTATAGTCCCTCTGTTGTACATCCAGTACCTGGATGGGTCTCAGTCCTTTGTTTCACAGCTTCAGTTCAGTCGTAGATGAGTTGATCCAGAGGTAGACCGAAAGACCGAAAGACCAAATGGATCCTAGGCAGCTGTCTTTTATCTCCTTTGGTCTTTGCCATGCTGCTTGTGGAATTTTGCAGGAACCAAAATGGAGTCCAGAGTCACATGAATAAGTCCTGGTGACTCAACAGGTATATCTCTGGCTTCTCCCCCTGAGCCCTTTGTACCTGTGAATTTCTTAATGGGCCATTAAGCCGGCTATTGCTGTAGCCATCCTGTCTGGGGTGTAGCCCAGATTCAGCACGATTTGAAAAACAGATCTAGCAACCATAGCCATAACTTCCATCACACACATAACACATGGACATAAACATCACCATCTTACGTAGCACATCACAGCCTTTCTAACAGTACCTGACATGGCATATCTCACATGGGTTACTATGGTTTTGACATTCTGATGTTAAACAATATAATAAATGCCCACCCCCACCCCCCAATCCAGTCAGCGTGATACATATTATTTAGGGCGAACGCAGCTTGAATTGAAAGTTGTAATTTTTGTTTTGCTATTTTTTTAAAACAGTAGACGCCGTCATGTTTGCAACGTTATGAGCAATTAATATAAAAAAGCAACACAACACAGCAAAATCCACAGACCCAAATGAGAATGAATCACTATAAAAATGGAGTAAAAAGATGAGAACTTTGGGTTTGGTTCTACAGCCATCCTGTAAGAGCATCAGTCCGCACCAACAGACCCCCGCATTCCCACCCTGCATGCCTTAGCCGCCTGGCCAGTGGACTAACACAAGCAACTGAGGCAAGTAAACTATACTCCATCTCTGTAGAACCTGGTGTGCGTGTAAATGTATTTTAAAAAATGCATTTTAGCAATAAATGAAACTGCTTTTGTTGTAAAAAATGTCGGTATTCACCATAAACCTGGTGTATTGCCTTGTCTCCCTAAATCAGATCCTGCTGTTTATTTTATAAGCATAACATTTTGGTGGAGAATTGTGAAAGGGGAAATATTAACATACATCTTGGTTATTGCGAATCTGGTGTGCGCACCATTAAGAAAGGTACCTCGTTTTGGAAATTGTCACCGGCAGGGCATTGTAGCTGCGCCAATATTATAACTACAGTCACCACACGAAGGAAAGCATACTACGTGACAGTCACTGTTACTCACACTTTATGAGTTCGCACTTCGTGTTGAGTTTTGAATTAAGCAGGTCCCCACTCTCACGTTAGGAGCTTGCGCTGCATGTGGAGTACATGAACCTACACTGCCAGCACGTTCCGAGTTCTCTCTGCATGCTCTTTACACATTGGAACCTGGGGAATCTGTGCAGGAAAATTTTCTTGACAAAATTGAGTGCACAGAGAGGCTTTCACTGTGTTAAACCCTCTCCTTTGCTGCCTCCCTGGTAGGATAGCTCGTACTGTACCAGAGTTTTGGCAAACACAAAACGTTTAAAAGGAAACAGCCCAAAGATCCTTACCCCTTGGAAAAGGACCTTAATATACTGTCCTCCCTCCCTTTTGTTAAGGAAGCTACCCCATTCACAAATATTTTACAAAAAATTCAGGTATAGCCCATGGATGGATCAAGCCCTCGCAGATGTCCGTACTATTTCAGACCTAGAGGATAAATTGGCTCAGGATCTGATCGTGTATAATCCTTGTAGCCCAACTAAAAATGATGCAGCTGCAATTTGGCTTGTATGGGAAGCATGTAACAGTGGTTACCTCTGATCTGCAGCAGATCAGGAGTGAATAGCCTCCCTAAATGAAAAAAAAGATCAGGCCAATAAGGAAATAGAACATTGAAAGGCATCTTCCACAGGGGTGCAAAACCAATGGGACTCTGCCAAGACACCCTCCGAGAGGAGAAACAAAACAAAAAAAATTAATTCAGTCTAAAAATAAAATTGAAAGGGAAAATCAACCAGTGAGGGCATAGTAAAAAGACGGACCCTGGAGCAAAGCAGAGCACCTGCTAATTATAGCCCTTGTGAATCCCTAATTAAACTGTTAAGGAATGTTGTTGCTGTTAGACTGTACCTTAAAATGATCTTACAGGGCTAACCGGTTGCTTCGTCTCCAATAACGACGAGTTATAAAAAGTTAGCCCACTCCCAATATTATGCCTGGGCTCATGCTAGCTGTCACGTTTTAAGCCAGTGGGCTGGGAAAGAGGGAAAACTCTTGGGCACCTGAGGCCCAAAGCCCTCAAAGATAGGTGTGCTCTTCCCTGCCTTGCATGTTCACGTGCTCCAGAGGGGTAGCCGCATTAGTCTGTTTTCAGCAAAACAACAAGAATTCTGTGGCACCTTAAAGACTAACAGTTTTATTTGGGTGTAAGCTTTCATGGGCAGAAGAAGCTCACTTCATCAGATGCATGAAATATGCATGAATTCATGCATCTGACGAAGTGGATTTCTGCCCACAAAAGCTTATGCCAAATAAATTGGTTAAGTTTTTAAGGTGCTGCAGAAGTCTCATTGCTTCCCTGCCTGTCACTCCTGCGTGATGCAGTAAAAATGTGTCATTAAAAACACGTATATGAAATAAATTAAAAAACACTACCCAAGTATTGTATAATGGCCTATCTGCAATACGTAACCTCCTAAAAAATGTATTTAAAAAAAATAAAAATGTCAATCGACCTCCCGTAAACAAATGCAAATATAATGTAAGCATAATTTATACCAGTAAACATACGTTTGCCCTCCCAAAAATTAAAAAAGGACAAACAAACATAATTACATACTTAGCCAATTTTTCTGTCACGATCGACTTAAACTGGCAGGAATCATTTGCTAAAAAAACGGAAGTTACCCAGTTGTTACAACAGACTTTCAAAATTGCAGGGAACTGGATCATCTAAATAATGCAGGCAAACGAAGGCATGCTAAAAATTGCTAAATCAAAAAAAAAAAAATGAACAGCTTACCATTGGTATAATATTTTCATGGGTTGGTCACCCACAACTAAAGAAATACTGTCTGTCATGTTACACCCTCTATTAATTGTCCTAATTTTAAGCTGTGTATGCTTTATTGGAGTGTGATTATGTGTTGTTGAATAAAACGAATGTATGCAAAGTTAGAACCGCGCACCCAGATTGCCTCTTAGTATATTGCTCTCAGACAGTTGCATAAATCATAGAATAATAGAATATTAGAGTTGAAAGGGACCTCAGGAGGTATCTAGTCCAACCCCCTGCTCAAAGCAGGACTAACCTCAGCTAAATCATCCCAGCCAGGGCTTTGTCATTCAACCCTTTTTTGGACTGAAGGGTCAAAATGAGGACAGTGTAGGCTGAGAGCAACTATTTCACCCATGTTCAGGAGGCAGGAGCCATTGTGACATCCTAACATCCTAGACTCTATTCCTGTAATCATGTCCACGTGTGTGAAAACAAGGCGCTTGGAATATCTTGCAGTTCTGTGTGCATTTTGTTTGCAACATCTCACCGTTCAATGTGCTGCTTAGAAATGTTTGGAGACCTTTCGTTACACAAGCAACTCTCTCGCTCCTATCTGAGAAGAGTTACTGTGAACGTGCTTTGTTCTTTTACGGCAGGGGAATGATCCATATTGATGGGTAATTCACCCTAGCATTTCTTGTATTAGGACACCTTGTGCTCCCCTTTTTTGTAAAAGCATACATAATTATTTAGGGTGAATGCAGCTTTAATTGAAAGTTGTAATTTTTGTTTTAAGTTTGCTTTTTAAACTTTTAAAGTAACTTTTAAAGTAAAAGTTAGTTAGTGTGACTAAAAAATAAATGGCGTGAGTGTAATTCTAAGGTAAAAGGCGTCAACTCTAAGTTTCCCTAATAACAGGAAGGGTGTTGCCTGTCAGCTCTGTGTCCTAGGGGAACCAGGGCACAAAACCCCTACTCGCTCTGGCTTACCTGAATCCCTCCCCCCAGCCTCTGCTCGAACCAGAAACCAAAAGCAATGAAAAGGCAGTGGGAGACACACCTAAACCCATCCAAACAAGGGTGATAGGATTAAGGAAACTCCCCATGCCTCAGCTACATCGAAGATGTAAAAAGGAAGCATCTCAATTAGCACATTGAATGGAGAACAGAAAGCCACATCTACATCGAAGATGGAATAAGAATTAGCATGGAGAATGGAAAATCAAGCTCCAAAGCTGGAACCACACTGAACTCTGGGGTCAGCAAAGCAAGGATGCACAGCATGATGGGAGATCTCTGCTCCTGGTGTTAATGAAGCCGCACCTGCACACACCCTGCTCCGCAGTTATCAGCCCATTCTAGTTATTGATCTCCAAAACACCGAATCTGCCCGATTGCATTGTGAGCTCCCTCGAAGGAGCACTGCCCATAGCCAGCAATGATCAGCTCCTGTTGTCCAGCATAAACAAAACCACTCTGGGATATTCCCTTGAGTCATTGCTTATCCTTATCAAACCTACTGTTCTGCCTTGAACCCTTGTTTCTTCCCTACAAAAATCCCTACCCAAATTCAAACCCCTGTTCTGATGCCTGGATCCAAATGCTGCATCAGTTCCACTAGGATTTCACCTTTTCCTGACTGATTGTGTTGGGGGTTCTGCCTGTCTCAAGCGCTCCGGACCCTAAGCTGAACAGCCTGTCTCCTGAGAACCTCTGAGCTGCATGGAGCAGTGGGACACCCTCCTCTTCCCCCAACACTCTCTCTCTCTCTGGTTAAGCCTACTTCTTCCCCTTAGATCTAATTTAATCTCTCTCTTTTAGTCCAGGTATAACTTTCTACACATGACCTTTGTAATCAAACCTGGGCTAGCTTTCTCCAATACCCCAACTCAAATTGTGTAATATTGTAACTGTTTGATTATTTTTCTTTCCTTGTATGGTTATTACTATTAGTATCAGAAGTTTTATATACCTGGCAATAAAATGAGTCTTATAATCACGCCGGTTGCCCATCTCTCTCCCCAAATTTCATTTACTCCTTTGTGTTCTTGGCTTCCCTATCTTGCTGTGCAGCAACGCTTCTTTTACCTAAGCCAAAGATCCCTGGAGCGCCCACAAATCCTATGGGGTTTGCTCATCAACGGGGTTACTGCTAGAACAATTGGAGAGTGAGACTGGGAATAGTGACATGCTGAACCTGTGGCATATAAGGGGGTGGGGGGGCAGCTGAGAAGTGCTGCTTTGCCTAGCCTGTGGAGTCCAGGGGCATATAAGGGGGGGCAGCTGAAAACTGCTGTTTAGACCCAGCCTGCTTGGAAGTGTGTTCTATTCTGGTGCAAAGGGGCATATAAGGGTGGCCACTGACAGTGCTGTGTAACCCAGCCTGCTGATTTCGGGGACATATAAGGGGTCAACTGGGAGTGCTGATAGCCCGGTCTGCTCAGATGCACTCTATTAATCTAGCATGTGTGTATATGTGTGGGGGCGGTATTTGAATCTGGGGCCTGAAGACCTTAGGTCCTGCAGGATAGCTCGATTGGGAGGGGACTTGTAGCCACATAAACACAAGAAACACAAGCGGTACATTAATAGAATCACACCCACCCCCTTCCAGGAAAGTAACCGCAATAAATGAGCATACCCCAAGGTGACAGGCAAACCGGGTAACAAGGGAAGACAGCAAAACTAGGTTATAACGAACACACCAAAATCCATGGACCCAAATAAACACAAATCCCTATAAAAATGAGTAAAAATATAAGAACTTTGGGTTTGGTTCTACAATCCTCCTCCAAAAGCATCGGTGCGCACCGGCAGACCCCCTGCTCCCCTCTCCTTGTGCCTTAACCACCCAGCCAGTGAACTAACACAAGCAACTAAGAGTGGTAACTATTCTCTGCCTCTGGAGAACTTTGTGTATGTGTAAATGTATTTTAAAAAATGCATTTTAGCAATAAATAAAACCGCTTTTGTTGTAAAAAATGTCTGTATTCATAATAAACACGAAGTATTGCCTTGTCCCCCTAAATAGAACCCTGCTATTTATTTCATAACACCAGCCTGTTTAACCACTAGACAGCTCTCTAGTACTCCAGAGCCCTCTCAATGCCTGGAAGTGTATCAGAAGGTGCAGGGCCACAACAGGGAAAATATTCAGGCAGTGAAAATGCTGGGACAATGCTGCCTCTCAGCAATGGGGCAGGGGGTGGCCCTTTGGCATTGGAACGAGAAGCCCCCTACATCCTGCTTGTCCCATCCCACCCCGTGGGGCACAGATCTGGAGAGGCTTGGGGGACTCTGCGGGCCCGGCAGGAGAAAGGCACTGAGCTGCAAGGGGATGGGAACGGTCCACCCAGCTAGGGAGAGGGGCAGAGATGGAGGTGGGGGACAGGGCTTGAGGTGCCCAGAGGTGGGGCCCCAGGCCTGCTGAATGAGCTGGGGCATCGGCAGAGCGGGAGCCCCTCCCCAGGGAATGAAAATTCCTCTGGGATCCCGCAGGCTTGGAAACAGCGTCATGGCAACCATGTCGCCGGGAGCAACCGCATCAGCAGCTGCCAGTGTAATGAGCTCCCCTGGCACCATGGGGTGGGGGAGCCACCCCTGGGCTGCTGCTGCTCCCCCAGGAGGGCCCCAGCAGCCAAGCCCCAGGGGGCAACAGGCCAGCCCTGGCCAAATCTCCCCAGCGGGAGGGAAGGGCAATGGGTGTGTGTGAAAGGGGCATCACCCGACTGCGTTGGGGCGGGGGGTGACCTGGGCAATGGCAGGGGAGCTGCCCCCCCTCACACACACAGAGCCTGCCCTGCAGGACCCCTCAGGAGTGGTGGGGAGTCAGCCAGTCAGAGCCAGGCAGCGCTACGAGGCTGCCCATGTGAGACTGACAACCCCCAGCCCCCCATGCCCCGCCATCTCTGCCTGAGCCCCTCAACCCCCTGGCACCCACCAAGGCCTTCTCTGCCTCTCCCTGCCCAGTCCCTCTCTGTGCTGCCCTGCCCCACGAGACCTCTCAGCTCTGTCCCCGGGAGGGGCGGTCTCTGCCTCTCACTTAATTTCACATAATCCATCTTCCATCCCTTTCCCTGGTGAGTGCTCAGGAACAAGACAGACGGGGGGGCGGAGCCCGCGAATGAGATTCCCACCCTCCCCGTGGCTGAGCCGCGTGCCCCCATTTGTCCCATCGGGGAAGCCAGTCGGGTTGCTTCAGTCTCACACAGGGAGTCCCTTGAATCCCCTCTAAATGCCGTGGCCCCAGAGCACCCACACCCTGGATGGGGCTTGGATCTGCTTCCATCCTGGCCAGGCCTGGGGGTGACGGCTAACCTAGGGGACCAGGGCCTGGGGGGTACCCAGAAGCCTTGCTCCCCTCTAGGGGGCCACATGGGATCCTCTCCCCTCCCTCCACACTGCCCAGAACCACACCCAAGTCTCAGACCCCAGGCAGGGCCGCAAGGCTGCTGGGTACAGCCATGGGGCCAGCAGGGTCCCTCCGGGGGGACGGTCCCAGCAGCATGGTCTCTGCTTTCCCTGGCACCCTCCCCCCTTCCTCCCAGGTCTGTGGCTCCCTGGCCCAGCTCCCAGCATGCAGTGCGGTGTGGGGGCACCTGAGGGCTGGCGCACAAAGGCCCCTCTGTCGGCCTGCTGCCCCGTGCTCCCTTTATCCTTTGTTCCCGGGAAACACTTGCAGTTTGTTCCCGCAGGTCCCTCCCGCCGCTGGCCTGAGCCCCTGGGTGCCAGCGCTTCGCCCGCTCCAAGTGTTTGTAAACAAGAGAGAAAGCCAACCCCCCCATGGCACAGAGCCCCCCCTCCCAGGGTCCACTGAGCCCCCCCTTAGATGAATTTCCCCGAGTACAGATGAGCCTCCCCAATTATATTGACCCGCCCAGTCTCAGTGAGACCCCCTCACCGTCCTATAGATCCTCTCCACACTCCTGAGAGATGCCTTATTGGTACAGACCCCCCCCACACACACACAGGCTGCCTCTTCGAAGACATCACCACTTCCCCCACCGAGCCTGGCAGCTGCTCGTTGCTCAGCGCCGCAGCAACCAGATGGACCCACTCCATTTTGCCTCCTGAACCCCTTCCTTTGAATCCCCTCCCACCCCACACACCCTTTACGGGTGGGGCCTCCTGACCGTCAGGCCCTGAGCATCCAGGGCTCACCCCACTCCTCACACGGTCCTAAGGAGGGGATGTCTTCGATGGGACCCCCCCCATCTCTGTGTCCTGCCGCTGGGGCCAACACCCAGACCTTGGGCCAGTTCCTCATCAGGTGTGAATCAACACAGCTCCATCGGAGTCAATGGGCCAGATCCCCCTTCCCCCCTCCCCCCGTGTGAACTGGCTGTTGCTCCACTGGAGTCCCCGAACCCGCTCTGGGGGAATTGTACCAAAGTAGCTGAGATTTGACATGCCTGAGGGAGGAGGCAGAGTCTGGCCTGAGGCTTTGACCCCCCCACACACACACACACCGCCCTGCAGCCTGGCAGAACAAAGGGGACCCTGTGCCAGGCTGTCGTACAAGCAGCGCCCAAAGCAAATGGCTTTATCCAGCAGCTAAACCCCTTCTGCTGTAGCCCTGCCAAGAGCTCTGTGTACAGGGTTGCCAGCCCTCCCGGATTGTCCTGGAGTCTCCACAACTAATCTATAATTAAAGAACACGTCATGTCCTGAATAGTGCGTCACTGACCCATAAATCATAGCCCAGAGCCTCACCCCTAAAACTGACACTCGGAGGCCACTCTAGCACTGTACAGTGTTCTCAGCAACCTTCCTCACGTCTGACACTTGGGCAACGGCTTTAACCTTTCCAGCCTCTCTCCCCTTGCTTGTCCCCCCATAACCCGCCCAGCCAGACCCATATTCTGACTATGGCCAGAGCAGCATTGCGTCACTTTCTGGGGGGCTGCCACTGGCTGATCCCTCCTCCTGCCCCCTCCCTCAAGCACTTCTCCCTTCCTCCCAGAAGCTAATGCCGCCATCTCCCACAACTGTGCCCTGGCGTGTTGTGTGGGGGCACTCGGGCTAGTCCTGCCGATCTGTGATGGCGGGGGGCTCCCGTGAGTGGCAGGGCTCCACCCTCCAGTAGATTATTGTAAGGTCTCTCAGGAGCGCCAGCTTGGCCAGCTCTGCTTTGTGATGGAGGGTCCAGGATGGCTGCTCTCTGATTGGCTAATGGTCCCTCGCCTTTCAGGAGCCTAGAGGTCCCTTTGTGACAACTGACTCAGCCCCTTGATGTATGTTCACCCCAGAGGCGTCTGTGCAGTTAAGTTACCCTGTCTTGCTTCAGCGGACATCCTGTGGCATCAGCTCCCTTGAAGGACTCTCGCTCCTCCAGGGGGAGAGCTGGGACCTTTAACCAGGCATTTACCTTCCAGGCCCACAGCAACCATGGGTTAGGGCCAAGGAATCGTGGGACATTCCTGGAAGGGAATTATCAGAATTTGGCTTCTGCTCCCATAATCCCCCCAGCCCTCAGGCGTGCTCCCAGGCACAGCCCCCCGCTATGCTCTTCTGTTTGGAACTGGGTCATGCCTACCCCGAGGGCATTGCTGGTGGGCTGTGCTAACCCCGGTAGGGGGCAGGGTGGCCAGCCCGAGTCCCATATGTGCCTGGTGTGTGCAGAGCTGTGCTGGCCAGCGCACCACTGCCAGGAGTGTGCAACAATCAGGGCTGTCTGATGAGCCAAATGTGTGGGGCTAGGGGAACATCTGATGCCCCTACCCATCTTGCCTGTTTTCTGCCCCTTGTATCTAATGCTGGTTCACCCCCTCCCCGCCTTTCCCCACCTCTGCTCCCAGGCAGTATTTCACTGGCTGGGTAAACATGAGGTGGACGAAACCCATCACATCCTCTTCCCCTTTCCTCTTTCCTCAATCAATGGGAGCTGCCAACACTGACCTTCCTGCTCTGGGGCCCACCCCAGCTATCAGGTCATATCTCCATTCCTCACTGTCATTCTGTTCCCTGTTCCCCAGCCTATCTGGACCCGGTGCCCTGGTTTATAGCACACATAAAAATCAGTGCTGATCTGATGCCAAGATCTCCCAAAGCAGCAAAGCATTTGGGACAAATTGGGCCATTAGCATCTTAACGAGTTCACATGGGGCCAAAGAGCTGGGTGTCCATGGAAATCAGACCCCAGAGCCAGTCAGTGGAAAACATGGAATAGAACCGGGGGCCCTGGCTCCCAGCCCCCCTTTCTCTGATCACTAGATCCTACTCCTCTCTCAGAGCGCGCAGGGAACCCAGGCGTCCTTCGCGTCCCAGCTGATGTTCCCTTCAGCACAGTGAGAGAGGGGGTGTTCCTCCGGTTATCTTATCGCAGCAGCGTGGGACCAGCCTGTATGGTTGCCATGGAGACAAGCTGGCGCGGGTCTGATGGGACAGGTGGTGTCATGCACAGGCGTGCCAGGCACTGCTGTTGGGGCGAATGCCAGGCAGGCGTCGGCTGCATCCCTGACGCGCTGCGTTGCCACCTGTAAGCCGCTGGGCAGCTTTCCCCAGCCACCAGGGTACTGTGAAGCCAACGAGACACACCTGGTGACATCATGGTAATGTCTCTGCTGTGCCACGGGATCGTTTTGTTTTCACCCAGTATCCTGGAGGTAAGGGAGGGGGCGGGACCTTCTGAGACCCTCTCTGAACTGGTCTCTAATATGTGAATTTTATGGTAGTACCCAGACGCCACAACCGAGATTGGGGCCTCATTGTGCCGGCCGCTGCTCAGAGTCACTGAGATTGGGGGCTCTATTGTGCCAGGCGCTGCACAGACAAGGAGTCAGCGAGATCAAGGCCCCATCATGCCAGGTGTAGCACAGACACCAAGTCACTGAGAGACAGGCCCTGCCCCAAAGAGCTCACAGGCAGCCACAGGAAGGGTCATTATCCCCATTCTCCTGATGACTTCATTAGGCTTTGAATCATTGTGATCAAGATGCTCAAGTCCAACCTGGGTGTCTGGAGCAGACCAGGGAAGGGAAGCCAGATCTCCTGGCTCCAGCCCAATGCCTTATCCACAAGCCTCGTTCCAACTCAGTCCTCCACCCTAGCACAGATCCCACTGCTGACAGTTGGGATCTGTTTTCAGCCATAGCAAGTGGGCAGGATTTCATCACATTAGATATGATACTGGTATCTTGTTATCATTCCAGTAGAGTCTAGTAGCCCCATGTGAGACCAGGGTCCCACTGAGACGGGCGCTGCACAGACACAGAATGAGAGACAGCCCCTGCCCTGAAGAGAACCCACTCGAGAATGATGAGACAAAGGGAAGTTTAGTATCCACCTTATACAGAGGAGGAAACTGAGGAACAGAGAAGGTAAATGACTTGCCCAGGGTCACACAGCCCAGTGGAGATGCTGTGATAAGTCAAAGTTAATAAGTTGACGGGAGATACACAAGCTGCACTACGTAGCTTGCGTATCTCTCATCGATTGCCACTGGCAGTGAAGACCAGGCCCCAGAAATTATGCTGCACTCCACCAGGATAAAAACCCTATGGTTAAGCTAGCATTAGGTTAGGCTTCATATTCTGCTTGTCTGTTCTGGTAACATGCCTTGGCTGGCTTGGGACAAAGAGCACATCACCTTAGCTGGTGCTGGGACCTCCTGGCCCTACTTCACTGTCTCCTTGCTTTGTGACAGCTTCGTGTTGCAGTGGTGTCACCGGGACTGGCCAATAGCGCCGGGCGCTCATTAGAATGGCAGTGTGGTCTAGTAGATTGGGCAGTGAGTTGGGACTTGAGAGATTTATTCCCAACTGGGTGCCCTTCCTGCTATGTGCCTCAGTTTCTCCTGCAACCCTGTGCCTGTCTTGTCTATTTCGAGGGTAAGCTGTTTGGGGCAAGGACTGTGTCTCACGTGCAGGCACCACTCTAATACAGAACGCTGTATGCACACGCCAGGGAAGGAGTTCTATGCTGGGAATGGCAGCTGGACTAATAGAGCCTTGTGACTACTCATTGGTGATGCCCTAAGAGGCTTTTCCTTGGCTTCTAGGACTGGGGAACCCTCTCTGGCCACTGCCTCTTCACATTTCCTCTGAAGTCCCTTTGAGGAGAACCTGGCACAGGAGGGGCTGCAGAGGCGCTGCATGAGCAAGAGACGGAGGGACAAAAGAGCCTTGAGTCGGAAAAGAAGCAGGGATGGAGAAAGAGGCAGGACAGTCCAGTGGTTAGAGGCCTGGCCTAGGATGTGGGATGCCAGATTCAATTCCCAGCTCTACGCTCATAACCTTGATCAAATCGCTGACTGCCTCAGTTTCCCATCTGTAAAATGGGGAGAGTGCAGTCCCTCCCTCTGCCCCCATGCCAGGGCTCCCATGTCCCCCACACTAAGGCTTCTGTATGTCCCCCATTCTCCCCTCATGGCAGGGGCTCTGTGCACACCCATGCCCAGGGCTCAGTGGGCTCCCTTCTCCCCATATGAGGGCCCCAAATTTGCCCATGCCAAGGGCTGTGTCTGCCCCCCTTCCCCACATGTAGGGACTCTCTGTGCCCCTTCTCCCCTCCCCCACACCAGGGTCCCCTATTCCCCCTAGCCCAGGGCGGTGTGAACCCCCCCATACTCTCCTTTGTTCCCCCACCCTTGGTGCCAACATGTTAAGTGGGCAGATGAGTGGGGGCGGAGGAGGGTTATCCTGGTAGGTGTTAACTGGGGGCAGCTGCTTAACCTACAGACAATTGCAGAGGGGCTGCAAGCCATGACTAATCAAACTCTTGGGGCTCTGGGGATTTTCCCCCCTCCAGTTTCCATTTTTAGCTCCCCCAGCTCACTAAAGATTGGCCCCTCGAGGCCAAGAACATTCCCTCGGATTTTGGCAGGGATCTACGCCGCCTTCCACAGATGTCGCCTTGCGGGCAGAGCAAAGCCCTGACCTTGAGAGTGAGGCCCCTGAGGCCGGCCAGCGGCTCTCCCCCTCACCGCCGGGTGAGCCCCGTACCGGGTCAGAGCGCCTTCTGTGTTTCACCCCATGTGCTGAGTGGCTTTAGGAACCTAATCGGCCCTGAGCTGGGGCAGAAGTCGCTGGTGATGGGGGGGCAAAGAGATAGGAGGGACAGGGAGGGCTTGGGGGAGAAAGGCTGCTGGTTGTAGGCTGGGAAAAGGTAGCCTGCTAGTTCCTACTTTGCCATTCCTATGGCAGTTCCTTGGCAGCTGGTGCCCACGGCCTTTCTCTCCTCAGTGACAGGGGCACACACGTGCACCCCCATCTATATGCCGGTGCCATGTCCAACTCCCCACCCTACCGACTGGCACACATACACCTGCACCTTCCCCGGGCTGGGTGTCTCCTCCAGTCCCTGTGGTGGCTGGAGGGCAGATCCTGCTCTGACTTCGGCAAGATACTGTGAGGGCAGCAAACATAAATCTTGCCCCCGGCCCCTAGTTCTGCCACTGTGAGGGAGCGAGACTCCAAGGCAGCTGACAGTGGGTCTCAGACACCTGCCCTCACTGCCAAGGCAGGGGCAAACGAAGCAGCAAGCAGCTGGACGAGGGGCCACCTTGCGATGGTCAGAGCAACTTTGGAAATGAAGCTGGGGTCCAAGAAACAGAGCCCACGCAGGTGTTGTTCTAGGAAGGCCAGTCTCCCCAGCTGAGATGAAAGAGGGACAGCCCAGAGTCTGTCCCAGCACAGTTCACGCCCACCCTCTCCCCAGGACTTAAGGTGGTAGGAACCTGACACCAGAGGCTGACTCTCCAGCGCTCAAGGTCAGTCAAAGCCAGAGAGAAAGGTCAGGGCTGCAGATGCTACCTACGCGGACGGATGGGAGATGGGAGAACTTGTCCCGTGGGTGTACTTAATCCACCTCACCAAGAGGACGCATCGACCGCAGAGCTTCTATGCTGCCTGCACCCAACGTTCGGTTGGTATCCCTGCATCATTCAGGGATGGGGATCTTCCATCCTCCGAGTGACATCGCTGTCCTGACATAAGTCTGTAGTAGAGCAGGGCACACCGTGTGTCTATCCGGCGCCCAGCACAACAGGGCCCTGGTCTCAGCTGGGGCACGGACTGTCTCTTGCAATGTGTCGGTGCACAGCCGGGCCTCGACCCTGGCTCGTGGGGCTACTGCTGTGAGGCTTCCATCAGGGAGTTTGCCTTTTACGGGACTCTCTGCTTTTCCCTAATAAAGATGGAGTTATTGGAGCCCCTCTGGCCTTGCCTCGTTCAGGCGAAGCTCTCGCTCAGCCCTCCTTGGTCTCTATGGAATTCCATAGGGGATGAAACCAACCAGACGTAGCACAGGGGACCTATGCAAGGACACCAGAGTGGAGAATGAAACTCTTTCTGGAGGGTTCTGGGTCCACCCTATGGGATTCTATAGGAGGGAGTGAATTCTATAGGGTTACCCCCCAAGGGAGGGGCAGTGGGCCTTTGGCCTCCGAGCAGATGCCAGGGCAGATCGGGACTCAGGAGTTTGTTCTATAAGGCATGGCTGATTCCAGGGCTGGGGGCAGCCCCACTCACAGGGATGAGACCAGAACGGAGGCTTCCCCGCTCTGTGCCTCAGTTCCCCAATCTGAGCCACCCCCTCACCTTACCAGACCCTGCTGTAGGCTCCCCCCCCCCACAGCTGCCCTGTTGGCTGCCACGGCAGCTCCCTGGCCTGGCTCAGATGCCGCAGCCCCGTCTACACCGCAGAGATGGACGCAGCAGCATCCAGCCCTCCCCCCGCCCCACTGGGACCCCCCCTGAAGATTGGATGTAGGTCCTGTGCTTGGCCCAGCTGGGCTGGGTTGGCATCACCACTTCCTAGCACCTCGTGCACTGCTGCCCCAGAGCCGGCTCTGCCGGGGGGTGGTAGCACAGATCCAACCGCCCTGCCCTCCTGCCTGTTCAGCCTCCGGCAGCTCCCAGCACCGTGCCCTGGCAGGGTGGACGTTATGGGCATCACCCTTTAGATCTCCCCGCGCCTGGCAGCACGGAGAGCTCATCCCCTCAGGGGCCAGCACTGAGCAAGGCAGGGCCAGCAACCTATGCCAGGAGAGGCAGTGACGGAGTCCGGTGCCAGACCTTGATCTCTCCCTGGGGCTGGGGTGGTGACCCACAGGGCCCGTTCCCTGCCTCCCATGGGCTCCTGCATGAGAGGTGGCATGCCCACACGGAGCAATGCAGCCCCACCTACCAGAGCCTCCACCATAGATCAACAAAGCTGGGACGATAAGGTCTAATCTTATCGCCGGGGAGGGAGGTGGCAGGCTGCACACGGGGGGTGTGCGCAGGGGGGAAGTACGGGGAGCCCTGCACGAAGAGCAAGGCACCCAAGCCAAAATCCCCATAGCCTGGGCTAAGCACTGGAGGAACACGGGCCCATAAGGGTGGGGAATGGGACACAGGGCCTTTCCCCTCTAGGGCGCCAGCGCCAATCCGCTCTCAGGCTCCAAAAGAGGCAGGGATCTCAGCTGGACTTGCCCAGGGTTTCTGTTCCCTGCCCCCTACGGGGGGTGGGGGGGCACTCTCCTCCCACCCCAGTGCACAGCAGGAGGTAGCTGCTCCCAGATCCGTGAGCTTCCTGCACCTTGCCAGGCTGGGGCCTAATCCTGGTGAAGAATTAATGCCGGCGGGGGCCGGGGAGGGCCTGCAGGTGTGTGGCTGCCTGTCTATATACAGCAGCGTAATCTGACCAGGGGACTAAGCTGGTTACTGGCTGCTGGGATCGGATCACGCCGCCTTGGGCTGCTACCTAGCGCTGACCCCATGGGAGGCCAGCCCATCTGGGGGGAGAGAGGGGGTCCTTCACCCAATCCCCATCTGAGCCCACAGGGGTTAGGGGGAGTCTGCCCCAGCAGCTGCAACCAGGGCCACAAAGCATAGGACCGGGGCCAGTCCTGACCTCGCATGGCTGCAAAGCAGGGCCGCTCTCTCCTTGGGGGCAAGCCTCAGGTTTCTAGCCCAGCTGGCTTCCAGATAGAAAGCCACTGAGGGATCATCCCGCCGGACCCTGGCTGGAGCACTGGCCTCTGCTATTCCCACCCTGGCCCACCCAGGGGCATATTCCCCCCCACCCCCGCCCATTCCTGTTGTTTGCCAGGTGAGCTGCCCTGCCCATCAGCTGCTGGGGCTATTTCTCCTACCCCCCCAAACAAACAGGCTCCTGTTTCAACACCTCCAATCAGCCTTTATCCCCAGCTTGAACCTTTAATACCATCTACACAGACAAGCTGCCAAGCCAGGGCTCATCAGCCCCCGAAGCCTGGCCACAGCTCAGGGGGCTGCGGGGAAGGACCCCAGCAGGACGATTCATTTCCCTTCAAATTTTCAATCCCCCCCCAACCGTCATGTGCTGTGGGTTTAATAAAAGGCTGCAAGGAGCTGTGTGCCCATGGCACCTGCGCCCTGATTGCTCGGTCAGCTCTCTAAAGGCGGGGGCAGGCCCGGAGCCAAAACACAGGGCATGTGTGTGGCGAGCCAGGTCCAGGTGGGGGCTGGACTCGCCGTGTTGCTGGTCACATCTCAGTGGGCAGGTTCTCCACTCAGTGCAAATGCTGACGGGGGGGGGGAGAATCGCTGAGACCAAGAGCCCTTCCCCTGTCAATGCAATGCCCCACACTGTCGCTGCTCATCAGCAGATAGAGGGCAGAGTTTCGCTTGATGGGGCCAGCTCCACTTCTCCCACTCCAAACAGGTCTTCCTACGGGGGCGGAGCCTTTTGGTGGGGCAGGCTCTGCCCCTCCCATTCAAAACAGGTCTTCCTATGGAGGGCGAGTCTCTCTTGGTGGGGCCAGCTGCGCCCCTCCCATTCAGAAATAGGTCTCCAAGTAGGGGGCTGAGTTTCTCTTGGCGGGGCCAGGCTCCTCCCCTTCCCTGCCCCCTGGCACTGGGCTGAGCATAGGGCGCTGGGCAACGTGGAAGGTCTTGCCACGCGTGTCCGGCTTCTTCCTGCCTGGAGGTTTCTTCTTCCGTGCCTGCTTCTCGGCCGCCTCCTCCTGCCGGCGCCGCTCCTGCTCCTGTCGGCGCTGCTCCTTCAGCCGCTCCCTGTCCAGCCGGCGCTGCTCCTTGGGGGGCGGCGGTGGGGGGTTCACCACAATCTGAGGGATGAGGAAGGCGGGTGCTGGGTGACCTCCCTTCCTGGGCTGTTGCGCATCCTCCAACTGCTGGGCATCGAAGACAGCCTTGGCGTTGGGCAGGCGCCTCTCCAGGCGGCACCCGAAGTCAGGCCGGGCCTTACGCAGCTTGGCTAGCTGGACCCGGCACTCGCGCTCCACGTCACGGTCCGAGACGGCCACGTCGTGGACCTGCAGGAGATGGGGTGGAGAAAAGGGGAGCGGCGGTCACGGGGTCTGCATCTTGAGGGGAGACCTGTGTGCAAAGGGGGACCCCAGGCTCACAGGTGTGAGAGGCCCCAGCTGGGCGACTGCAGGGAAGAGAAACAGCAGGGGGCGCTGTGACTCCAAGGGGGAGGAGCCTGCAATTGCCCAGCCCTGCCCGCCCCAGCAGGGGGCGCTGTGAGATGGGGAGGGCTTAATTGGGGAAGGGGCAGAACAGGGTGAGGATGGCGCTGGGGGCTTCACAGGGGCTGAGCTGGGGACGAGGGCAGGAGAGGGGGTCACGATGGAGCTGGAGGGGCGTCTGTCCCTACGGGGGCTGTGCTGGCGGCTGGACGTTCCTATCTCTAGTCCTTGCCCTCACCTCCACCATGAGCGTGTCCTCCTGCAGCAGGTGGGCTGGGATGCTGCGCAGCTTCTCCAGCGTCTCCACCACGCCCGTGCAGTCCCGCAGCTTCTCCGAGGTGCCCAGCGCCAGGCGCACCAGCACCAGCCCCACCCGGAACAGCACCTTCACCCCTGCAGGGAGACAGCAGCTGT
>ML675613.1:2437696-2463119 GCA_007922155.1 Mesoclemmys tuberculata | reverse complement strand
GGGGGGAACCATGAGACAGCCAGAGGAGCTGTATGTGTGGGGAGGGAGATGACTATGAAACAGCTAGGTAAGCTGGGGGAAGCCTTAAAACAGCCAAAGGCCCCTGGGAGGGGGAGCCAAGAGATGGCTGGGGGAACCATGAAACAGCAAGATGAGTGTGTGGTGTGGGGGGGACCCATGAAACGGTCAGCAGGCTTGTGGGGAGCTGTGAAACTGCCAGGACAACATGACCCACCCCTCCTGGGCCAGCTCTAGGTGTTTCAGCCTGGGGGGAGCCAACATAAATCACCCAGGGCCCGTGAGCTCGTGCCCTCAGCAAAAGCCCTGGCTGCGAGCTGGGTGACTGCCAGCTGCTGGAGCCCTGGGCTGAGCCAGCGTCCCCACACACCCTCGCTGAGGAAGGCGTCCCAGACGCGCAGCACAGTGGGGAAGGGCAGGGTGCGGCTGTAGAGACACAGGAACCACTCAGTGACGTAGAGCAGCGGCCCCACGCCATGCTTCTGTAGGTGCTTGTAGGCCTTGGGGCAAACGCGCCGCAGCAGGGCCACGAAGACCTCGCCGTCCAGCAGCACCGCTTCCTGCGGGGGCAACCAAGAGCCTATCAGAGCTGCCCCCTGCACTGCCCCACCCCACCGCCAAGCACACGGGCTCCAGCCCCACAGCCTCTCCAGCTGGGGAGGGTGGAGCTGGGCAGTGCAAGCTCCTCCCCCTCCCTGGTGTCACAGCGCCCCCTGCTGGGGAAGGCTGAACCAAGCAGCTGCAGGCTCCTCCCCCTCCCTTGCTGACTCCATGCTGCATCTCATGGGGGGCCATGACCCCCCCCAATATCCCTGTCCCGGGGGAGGGGCGCAGGGGGGGTCTCTCACCATCTCAGGACTGTAGTAGCCGGGCAGGTAACGCTCACTGATCTGCACCAGGCACCAGAAGGCTTGCTGCAAAGGAGGGGGAGACATTAGGCGGGGGGATGCTGGGGTCCCCAGAGCAGATGGGGGTGTGGATAGAGGAGGGGTGCCGGGGGCTGGCAGGGGAAGGGCACAGGGTGTGTGTGAAGGGGAGGTGTGTATCGTGTGTAGGGGAGGAGGGGAACTGGCTGGCCCCTGGCATGGGAAGGGACCTCAGGGGGTGGCTTATCAGAGATGGGAGTGGGGTTGTTGACCTGGGGTGGGAGGGAGATGGGGCCCATGGAGGGATGGGAGCTGGCTGCTCCATGGGGGAGGGCAGTGGGGGCCAATGCCCCTGACTGGGGTGGTGGCATCACAGGGCGGCAGGACAGTGAGGGCAGGTGACTGGTGTGGGTTCAGGAAAGTGGGGACAGGGGCACGCCAAGTGGGGTGGGTGCCCTGAGAACTGGGGCTGGGCAGGGGGGTGGGGAGGGGCAGGGCTTTGAGGGTGGGGGCAGGGCAGTGAGGGGGGGTTGCCCCGTGGAGCGGGGGCCTGGTTCCCAGGAGCTGCTGGGCAGGACTCACCTCAGCGGGCATGTGCATAAGCAGCAGTGCGGCCACGGGGCCCTGGGCTTGGCAGTAGCCCTCGCGGGGCCGGTACACGGTGTAGGCCTTGAGGAGCTGCAGGAGCCCGCGCTGCCTGCACGGATGGGGATGGGGGTTAGAGCTGGGCCGGGACACGGGGCGCCCCGTGCAGAGATCCCTCCCCACGCCAGACCAGACCCCTGTCTAGCTAGCCCAGGACTGTCCCGACCCCAGGCCGGATCGGCCCTTTGGGAAGAAGCCAGGTGTCCGGAGTCCACAGACATGCAGAGCTCTCTAAACAGATGCAAAGAGGGGAGTCTAGCGGGTAGATGGGTAGATAGAGGGAGGGAAAAGCGTGGATGGGGACTGGTAGATGTATCACATACACCCCTCTCCCCCAGTGGCTGGGGGTAACTCTGCTCCTAGGGGGCACCGTGCAGCTTCTGGTGGCCCCAGTGGTGGGAGCGGTTCTGGCTCACCACTGGTGCCATGGCCAGTGCAACTCAACATCTGGGAGCCGGTGTCAGTGGGGAGACAGCGCTACCCAGTGGCCAGTGCCAGGAACGGGAACCACAGGCCCGCTAGGGCCAGCGCTGCCCAGCCAGAGGGACCGTCCTAGGCTGGGGGGCAGCAGGACACAACACCCGCTCTGGCTCAGGTGTCAGTCCCAGCAGACCTTCCCCCTCCCTGCTCCCCCAGCATCCGGATGTACCCCCCGCCGCCCTGCCCCCTTACCCGTGTCCCTCAGGCGACAGGAACATCTCGTGGAACGGGAACTGACGATGGATGTCCTTCTCGATGGTCTCCAGCCACTGCGGGTCGCCGGGTGACTGCTCCAGTTCCTACGGCGACACGGCAACGGGTGACCATGGTGACGGGAAGCAGACCATACCACCCCATCCCTGGGGCAGATGCTCAGGGTTAGTGGAGGGGAGATCAGGGCCTGGGACGGGTGTTAGTGGCTCCCTGCATTGTTGCTGTGAGTGCAGGTGTAGTGTGGGTCAGGAGGGGTTGAGAGCAGACTGGACCCAGCCTGACTGGATGGGGGTGGGAGTGAAAGGGCAGCGGGAGGGAACAGGGAGAAGAGGAAGCCCCCAGACCCCCTATGCTGGCAGTGGGAGTTGTCTGTAATATCTGTGCGACTCTGTACCTATTGCCCTGGGCTTGCTACTCTGTGGGGACACAAGGGTTAAAATGCTGCTGCTGGGGCCAAGCGGGAGATGCAAGATGCCGTGTCACAAAGCTGTGTGGGTGACATGCATGGCTCCTTTGGCTCAGGCCGGGACCAACCCAGAGCAATGGAAACCCCAATGATTGAACTGCCCCGTAACAACGATGGCTCCCTGAAGGCCGAGCACGTGTACAGTCTCTCACCTGGGACCGAGGGCCAAAGGAACAGGGACAGAGAAAGGAAACTGGGATGGTTCTCAAAGCCGCATGGTGCTGGCCTGGACAGACCATGTCTTAACCTTTGTTCCTCTGTTTCTATCCTCAGGACTCCCCAAGTCACATGCCAGTGAGCTGACACGCCCTGCTCTGGTTGGAAAAGGCTGCCTGGTGTCACTGCAAACACTGGCTGGGGAGCCTGGGGTCCTGGAGAGGATGAATGTCTCTGGTTGGGCGTCTAGCTAAGTTGGACTTGCTGGGCAGAGCTCGTCGCATGAAGCAGGAGGGCTGGAGCCCAGCAGCTCATTCTCGGAGGCATTGAGACCATGTGGCCTGTCCTGGAGGAAGAATGGGACCCCTTGGAGGACTGGCACACTGAAGCGAGACCCCCAAGGAGCTGTTTAAAAGCTGGGACATAGCAGCGACCCTATGGATCCATGACACCCTCCCCCTGAGATGTCATATACTGCCACTGACACCTCATCCCAGATCCTGGTCTTCTGCCAGAGTCACCCCATGGCAGTCAGAAAGGTAAGGGAGAGCAAGATCGGGCCCTTTTACCCTGTATATTAACCCCCTGCCCTCTGGCCCAGGGGAGCTGAGAGCTCCCCTCCAGCCACTGCAGCAACGCAGGAGAGCTCTCCCGGCAGCAATGCTAGGCTGTTATCTCTGCACGCTGTAGCCACCGCAGGGCAGCCTTGTGCATAGCCAGCCCCTAGTGCCGGGGGACAGGGGGGCGAAAGTGTGGGAGGCAGCTGGCTCAGAGCTTGGGGAGCATCGGCATGGATGTGGGTGGGGCAGAGTGGCAGGTGAGGGGCAGGAGGATGGAGAGGAAAGGATGCTGAGGGAGAGTGGCAGCTGGGAGGGAGGTGGCAGGGGGGAGCTGGTTACCTGGTACTTGTTGATGTTGCGGTCCATGCTGGCCTGCCCTCCGCACAGCAGGGGCCAGCAGCGGGCACGCATGGATGAGGGGATCCCTTTCCGGCACAGGACCTTCACCTGGAGCCAGAGAACTGCGTCAACCACAGCACAGCGGGACCAGAGGGCGGGACTGGGGGGGGGGAGCATGGTGCCACAATGGATACAGCGAGACCCCAGCTCCGGGGGGCTCATCTGAGTGGCATGACACAATGAGGAGAGTTACTGGGGGAAGCCCAGGCAGCAGCCAATCCGCTGGGGAAGGGGAGGCATTTTAACTGGGGGTCAGTGGGCACATTGGGTGCCCTATGGGGGGGACAGGTTGCCCCATAGGGGGTTAGCAGGGTCCTTTGGGGTGCCCCACGGTGGGGCTGAGTGCCCCAGTGGGCAACTGGGGTGCCCCACAGAAGGGTTGTGATTTTTCTGCAGCTCCTCACCTTCTTGTACCTCCTGGCCATGGCCTTCTCCCAGTGCGATGTCAACTCCAGCCATCTGGCCTCCCGGTGCCGGACGAGCTCCACTGGGGGCTGGCTCAGGCTGGATGAGGGGAGGAGAATGGGTGTCCAGCCAAAGGCTAGTTCTTCCTTGCCCTGTACCCGCATTCCTCCTGGCTCTTTGTCCCTCCGGTGCTCTCCTTCTACCTCTCTTTCTTCCTCGCTTGTGCCCCCACTCCTCTCTCATTCAGTAGCTGCACCGGGCTCTTCTCCTGGGTCACTGCTCTGGGAGGGGAGCGTAGCCTCCTCTGTGCCCATTCCCTGTCTGTTCCTTCCTTCCCGGAGGCTGCTGCCACAGCTCCCTGTCCCCCTGCCTCACCCTGGGGCTGAGTGTGGGGGAGGCAGCACCTGGGAATGTGAAACTGAACACTGGGCAAATCAGGATGTTCCAACATCACCTTAACTCTGACCCCTCTCCTGCCTAACCCCAGCTACAGGCCGGTGGCACCACCACTGCCAACTCTAGCCTCAGTTGAGCCCCACAGCTCCCCCCCGGCATCAACCTCATATTCTGCATGCTCATGGGGTATTGGCCTAACCCCCCGTCATTGCCCAGAGACCCAGAGCATTGCTTTACACCCTCCATGTGGCCCAGAGACACCCCACAACCCATGTCCCCCCCCACAACAGCACCACAGATCTCTTGTTTATTTGGGCTTGTAAATTCATGGGGTACATTGTGAGCTCCCTGATCTTGATGTATTCCCTCTGCCATGGAGACCATGAGATTGAGTAACAAGTAAGTAAGCAAGGAGTAATGATTAATAAATAAACAATGAGTAATGACTGAGTAAACACTGAGTAATTATCAAGAAATCACTCAGTGGTAGCTGACTAAATCCTGGGTAATTTTCAAGTAAACCTTGAGTAACATCTAAGTAAATATCAAGCAATAATGACTGCATAAACTCCTGAGTTGTGAGTAACCACTGAGTAAACCATGAGTAATGACCAGGTAAACACACAAAGACATAATAAGTCAATAAGCACTTAGTAACAATTGAGTAAACCCTGACTATCAACTAATGACCAAATGAACACCACACAATGCCTTCATAACCATTGAGTAAACCCTGAATAATGACTGAGTAAATGCTGACTAAATTCTGAGCAATGACAAAGCAAACACCAGGTAGCACTAGACTAATAACCAGCTAAACACAAAGTAATGGATGAGTAATGACCTAGGAAATACCAAGGGTTCAACTCCCTGTTGCCCTAGGCAGTCTTTGCACAGAGGGCCTTAGGTCTAGGTGCAAAGTTGGCTCTGCTAATTCATGTGCCACTTTGCAGCAGCCCCAGTTCACAGAGCACCATGGGGGCAGAGCAGAGACACACTGGGGGAAGGTGTTGCACTCTAGCTGTTCTGTGCAAAGCCACATTAGGCCACTGAAACAGATGCAGAAGTTGCGGCAGCCCTAATGGTTGTTGTAACTTGTGATGGGGGCTGAACTGGTGCCTGCTGCAAACTGCCTTCCTTCTATCTGGGCCTATGTAACAACTGAGTAACAAGCGAGTAAACATGGAGGCCTGGTCTACATCTAAAACTTAGGTCAATCAAGCTACTTCACTCAGGACTGTGAAAAATGTTACAGCCTGTGCAACACAGTTAACTCAACATAACTTCCACTGTAGACACAGCTAGGGTGATGGAAGAATTCTTCTATTGGCCTACTTACCACTTCTTGAGGGGGAGTGGATTTACTAAAGTGATGGAAAAATGCCTCCCCTAACCGTAGCAAGTGTTTACACTACAGCACTACAGTGGTGTTGCTGCAGCTGTGCTGCTGTAGCACTTCTTGTGGAGATATACCCTGAGTAATGAGTAACTAAGCAATGAGTAATGAACGAGTAAACAATGAGAAACAAGTAAATATTGAGTAATAAGTGTGCAAAAGCAGAGCAATGAGTGAGTGAACAACATGGAGTAACTAAGAACATAAGAATGTCCATACTGGCTCAGACCAATGATACCTCCAGCCCAGCCCGTCTTCTAGCAGTGGCCCATGCCAGATACTTCAGAGGGAATGAACAGAACAGGGCAATTATCGAGTGATCCAGCCCGTCGTTCAGTGAGATTCTGGCAATCAGAGGTTTAGGGACACGCAGAGCATAGGGGTCCGTCCCTGACCATTTTGGCTAATAACCATTGATGGACCTATCATCCATGAACTTCTCTTATTCTTTTTTAAACCTAGTTATACTTTTGGCTGTCACAACATCCTCTAGCAAGGAGTTCCACATGTTGACTGCATTGTGTGAAGAAATACTTCCTTTTTTTTGTTTTAAACCTACTGCCTGTTAATTTCATTGGGTGACCTGTGGTCCTTGTGTTATGTGAAGGAGTAAATTACATTTCCTTATTCACTTTCTTCACACCAGTCATGATTTTATAGACCACTATCAGACCTCCCTCAGTCATCTCTTCTCCAAGTTGAACGGTTCCAGTCTTTTTAATCTCTCCCCATGTGAAAACTGTTCCATCCCCCAATCATTTTTGTTGCCCTTTTGAGTAATGAGCACATAAACACTGAGTAACGAGCACATAAACACCGAGTAATGAGTGCGTAAACACCGAGTAATGACAATGTAAACATTGAGTAATGAGTGAGTAAACATTGAGTAATGAGTGAGTAAACATTGAGTAATGAGTGAGCAAATACTGAGTAATAAGTGAATAAACACTGAGTAAAAAGAGAGTAAAGCTGTTGGCGTTTTCACCCTTTCACACTCTGTTATCAGGAGATGTGTGCGGGCAGTGAGGGGCTTGTTGGGCTGTGGAATTGCCTTCAGGGGCAGGTTGGCAGCCCCATCACACAGGACCTTCCCAGCAGCACAGAGCAGATCTGTGGGGACAAGGCTGTAGGAAAGGATCCCGGGGACAACGGGGCGGAACGAGGCTATTATCTGTCCTTTCCAGGGTCCCGTTCACACCCTGAACCACTTGGCAGAGTGAGGTGGAGGTGGGGGTGGTAGGCTGGTGTGCTGACGTCCCTGACCGCACAGACGGTGTGCACATTGCCATGGAGACAGGGACAGGATGTGGCCAAGCCATGAGCTGCTGAAACAGGAAGTGTTAGTTCATGCGGGTGGAGGGGTGCAGGGCGCCCCCCCTCCCTTGACCAAGCACTCAAGGTGCTGAGCGCCCTTCCCGGAGGGGTGAGGCATTCTTGCTCTTCTCTAGAGCCAACCTGAGCTGTACACTCTCATTAGCGTGCCTCCCCCCCCCCCCCGTTCCAAACCTCAAGAAAGACTAGGGCCATGGATGGATGTGAGCAGCCAGGAAGGAAACCACAGCTTCTGAGCTCACGTCCTCTGAAGGACCACAGCATGGGAACGGGGCAGAGCACCCCAGCTTCCCGCAGGGCCAGGGGCATTCTCCAACCCTCCTCGCCTGGCAGTCCAGAGGAGATGTCTCCAAAGACCTGCTCTAGCTCCGCCACAAGTTCTGGGCTCAGTGCAGGAATCAGCCCTGCTACACAGGAGGTCAGACTAGACTGGTGGTTTTCAACCTGTGGTCTGCAGATCCCTGGAGGTCGGCAGACTATGTCTAAGGTTTCCAAAGGGGTCCACACCTCCATTTGAAAATATTTAGAGGTCTTTGAAATTAAAAAAGGTTGAAAACAATGAGAACAGCCCCTTCTGGCCTTCCAGCCACACGTTCAGGAGCCATGATGTGCCTCTGCACGTTGCATTGACATCATTGTTACGAAAAATGTAGGAAATGACATGCAAACATGCAGCAAGAAAGGGGAGGGAAAAATCCCATCCAAAGACAGAGCTTCTGTTTCTGGTGTTCTCAAGCTCTGCTCCTTTGCAAACGCACCTCTCAGATTTCAGAACTGGGATCTGTTTGGTTAGACCCTACCTAAACACTGCCCCTCCCCATCACTAAGGGAGGACCCTGGAAACCCTGACTGAGCCAGTAGGTAGAAAACCCCACCCTGTCATCTGCCTTCAGCACACTGTATTTAAACATCTACGACCAAAGAGATCTTAGCCTTTCCATATGGGACAACCACCACTAAACCACTGGGCACTAGGAAACCAGAGCTCTCTACAGGCCAGTCATGGCTGCTGTCACCATCAGGCTAGCCTAGTGTCCTGGGAGACACCGGGATAAACCAGGTCCCAGGGAAGCAGGAAAAGATGTTATAGTCACGTAGTATCGTTCATCCTGCAGCACTTTCCTGTCAATGCTGGCGGTGTGAACTGGGGCAGGTCACCTGTCCCACTAGGTGCCTCAGTTTCCCCTCTGTACAACGGGGAGTAGGACACCGCCACCGCACCCTTCCCCATTGTATGCCTAATAGGAGATGAGATGCCATGTGCTCTGGGGGAGCTGGGTGTTGTTATGATCACAGACTTAGACGGTTATGGGGCTGCAGCTGCCTCTAGGGAGGAGAGCACAAGGGACGCTGTGCTGCAGGGAGCAAGGTGGCAGCCTGACGCATGAGCACCAGGGTGGCATGGGCTCTTCTGAACCCCACCCCGAAAGCTCCAGCAACCTCAGCTTAGCCAGCCACAAGGCTGATGGCCTGAGCTGGCGCTGCCCGGATCCCACCTGGCAGCTCTATGCCACTCGCTCCCCAGCTAGGGGAAGGTACAAAGGGTGAGTTGAGGTGCCTTCGCCAGCACCGGGTCTGCCCTCACTAGCACCTTGAGTATATGGACCCTGGGGGCACCCCGGACGTTCCCAGGCCGAGGGCTCCCCTACATCAAGCTGTTATGGAGCTAGAGCTGGTGCACAAGGCCCCGATGCAAAAGTCCCAAACCGTCCCCTCCTTCAGCATCCGAGACCCTCGTTTCCCAAGCTCTGCCTCTTCCCTGCTCCTGCCCCAACAAAGGGGGCAGGAAGACGAGGCAGGGGGCAGGACCACAACAACAAGCAGCTCCTCTTGGCTTGGATTTCCCAGCCTCCGGGCCAGGAGCTCAGCTCCGTGCGTGTCAGCGCTATGGATCTGAGCGCCCCATGTTGTCAGCTCACAGAGCAGGGAGATGCTGGATTCACGCTCAGAGTCCAGGGGACTGTCCTGGAGAGCTGAGAACCTGGGCATCCGCCCAGCTCCCACAATGGCTCCAGAGAGCAAGAGATCAGGACAAGCAACAGTACCCAGGCATCTGGGTCAGTCGTACAGGGTGCTCACCCCTCGCAGACACAGGAACGCCCTTCGCAGCAACCTCACACGCTTTGCAATACCCAGGCCCGGGCCTGCCCCACTCACCCATCCTGGGCACTGCTGTCCCCAAAGAAGCCATAGCGGTCGGTCTTGCGACATGGGGTGGCCCCGTTCAGCTCCGAGTCGGAGCCCAGTGAGCTGGAGTCGTCATGGCGCCCCAAGGCCGAGTCGAAGGCATCGGACAGCTCCTCCAGGGTGCTGAGGCTGGAGGAGTCGGCGGAGGACGTGCGGCCGGACGCCATGCCAGCAAGAGCATGCCCAACACGCTGCAGGGAGGGGGGTCCATAGTGAGCGCTCAGCACGGCCAGCCCAGAATCAAACATCCCAGAGGACAACCCCACAGCCTGCCCCGCCCAGGGCCCCCCAACCCCCACAGGGTCTGCCCTGCCCAGGGCCCCTCACCTCCATCCTCCCCAGGGTCCCTCACCCCCATTCCCGCCAGGGCCCACCCCGCCCAGGGACCCTCACCCACATCCCCTCCAGGGCTTGCCCAGGGACCCTCACTCCCATCCCCCCAGAGCTCTCCCAGTGACCCTCACTCCCATCCCCCCCAGGGCTCTCCCAGTGACCCTCACTCCCATCCCCCCCCAGGGCTCTCCCAGTGACCCTCACTCCCATCCCCCACAGGGCCTGCCCCACATCCCCATCCCCTTAGGGCCAGCTCCACCCAGGGACCCCCACCCCAGGGCCTGCTCTGCCCAGGGGCCCCACATCCCCATCCCTTCCAGGGCCTGCCCTGCCCAGGGTCCCTCACCCCCATTTCCTCCAGGGCCCACTCAGGCCCAGGGACCCGTGCTCCCATCTCCTCCACAGTCTGCCCCGCCCAAGAATCCTCACTTCCATCCCCCCCGGGGCCGGCCCCCCCCAGAGCCCCACATCTCCATCCCCTGAGGGCCTGCTCCACCCAGGGACCCTCACCCCTATGCCTCCCAGGGTCTGCTCCACCCAGGGACCCTCACCCACATCTCCCTCAGGGCCCGCTTCACCCAGGGCCCTGCACCCCCATCTTCTCCAGGTTCTGCTTTGCTCAGGGCTCCTCACGCCTTCCTCCACCCCCTTCCCACCCAGGATCTGCACAGCCCAGAGCCCCACACCCCCATCCCCCTTGCTCCCTTCCCTCATGCCCACTCACCTTCACTGTGCCCAATCCCCTTAGCTCATGCCCTGCGCTGGGGCCATTCCCAACAGAGCCGTACCCAGGTGGCGCGGCTGTGCATCCGTCCCTTGCCAACACCTCAGGCCAAGCGCGCTCCCCGCGGGCGCTGCAAGCTTATTTCCTCCTCGTTGTCATTTCCTTTTGCACCTGACGGGGCTGAGGCGGTAGCTAGCATGCTGGGGGGGGAAGGGGAACCTGAGGCCCTGGGGGGGTGTGGGGGGGGGGGGGGCGGGGGCAAGACTGCCACCCCGCTCCCTACGGTGCCCCCTGCTGGGAGGGGCTGTGACTGGAATAGCTGGGAGCTCCCCCCCCAGCCCGTGTCCCCCCCACTCCATTCCAGCCTGCTGGAAGGGGCTGGGACTGCAGTAGCCAGGACCCCCCCCACTTGGTACAGCGCCCTGTGCTGGGGGGGGAGCTGGGACTGGAATAGCTGGGAGCCCCCCCCCACTCCGTACAGCGCCCCCTGCTGGAAGGGGCTGGGACTGCAGTAGCCAGGACCCCCCCCACACTTGGTACAGCGCCCTGTGCTGGGGGGGGGGAGCTGGGACTGGAATAGCTGGGAGCTCCCCCCCCCACTCCGTACAGCGCCCCCTGCTGGAAGGGGCTGGCACTGAAGTCGCCGCGAGCCCCCCACTTGCTACAGCGCCCCGTGCTGGGGGGGGGCTGGGACTGGAATAGCTGGGAGCCCCCCCAGCCGGTGCCCCCTCCCCCGGGAGGCTGGAGCAACGTGGGGTGCTGAGATGCATATGCTGGAACCCACTTCCAGCGGGGGGGGGGCAGCATCGCCCCGGTCCCTGCGGAGCCGCGCCCCGCCCCGGGGCTCCAGGCGGGGGGGGGCCGAGGCTCCTGCCCCTCCTCTAGGTGGGGCGACGGCGCTCCGAGACCCGCCCCCACCTCTTGGGAGCCACCCCCTAGCGTCGGCCGGCGGGGCGGGGCGGGGCGGAGCCGGGCGGGGGCCAGCAGCGCCAGAGGAACCCAGGCGTCCGGGGCTTCTCCTCCCCCCGCGCAGCCGCCATGTCGGAGGGCGAGAAGCTCAACTTGGACTCCATCATCGGGCGGCTGCTGGAAGGTGCGGGGGGTGCGGTGCGGGGGGGTGTCCGGTTGGATCCTGCCCCCCGCCCCCGTGCACAGGCTGTGTTATTGCAGGGCCGCCCCGCGAAGTTCCGGGTTGACTTCGTGGGTTCCTTTGTTTTCGCTCGGGTCGCCCCGCCGGCGGCCGCTCCGCTCCTGGTCGGAGCGGGGGACGCGGGGCTGGCCCCACGCGGGGCTCGAGGCTCCGGAAGCGGCCCGGTCTCCTGCTGCGTGCGAGGCGGGCCGCGGGCTCGTCTGTGTCACCGCACAGCCCCGGGTGGGCGTGGGTGGGACGCGCGCGCTGCTCCTAGGCCCCGGGGCGGAGGTGGGAATTCTCCCATGCCCGTGGGGGGGCTGGATCTGAGCCGGCGGGGCGGGGGGGGGTTGTTTGCAGAGGAGGGAGACCCGCGGGGGAGGGCTAGGGCTGTTTGTGGCCTTGGCCTGCCCCACCGATTTTATTCCGAAGTAGGAATATTGGGGAACATCCTTCAGGTCAGTCCCCAGCTGGATTAATTACACTGGGGGGGTTCTCTACAGCCCCCACCCCAGGCAGGCCTGGTGTGTCTGACTCCAGTTCCCTTCTGCCTTGAACCCCTGAGGGAGTGTGGGGAGAAGCCTGTGTTCTGCTAAGACTGGGGGGCTGGGACTGACCTGAGGGGTCCTTGGGCCAGACTAGATCTGGGGCCAAGCCCTCCTTTCTGGGCCTAGTCCCCCTCCTGTGGGGGGGTGAGTGGAGCAGTGGTCAACCAGTCCTCCCACTGTGAACTCCGCTCTCCCAGTGCTGTTAACAAAAGGGGAGGAGGGCAGAGATTAGCTCTTGCTCTCTGGCACCCTTATAATACTAGAGATGTTTTTGGGGGGACCCAAGCTACGCCTTCAGGGTGGCGGCTGACCCCTGGACTGTAGTAGTTGCAAAGTGGCAGATCATCCACGCTCACATCCCCATGCATCGCAAAAGCAAAATAGAAGCATCAGTCTTGTGTGTCATATGGGGAAACTGAGGCACAGAGGAAGGAATTACAAAGTGTTTCAGAGCTGGGGAAAAAACCCAGGTGTCTGGCCTCACGGTCCACTTTCAGCTGCTAGGCTGCCCTGCCTCTCAAAGCTTGTGTTCTGCAGCCTGCAATGGTGGAGAGGACTCCAGTGTGACCAGGAGTGAGGGGGTGTGGAATAGGGATACAGGACCTGGCACCAGCTCTGATCCTGCCCCAGGATGTGGGGACTGGCTGGCTTGGGGGGGTGAGGGAATGGGACACGGGGCCTTTCCCCTGTGGGAGCTGCCAGCTCCTCCCTGGCTGGCAGGCATCTGGAGATCCCACCTGGGTTCTGGCCAAGGGTCCCGTGTGAGTTGCCAATGCTGGGTCTGGGCCCAGCCTCACTGCACTCCCTTGAACCACTTGCAGAGAGCAGGTGAGGACCCAGTTTGGGCCATGACTGATGCCTCCTCCCCCTTCGCTGGTCTCCAGTCACCTGTTAAGCTGCCCTTTGGTGGGGGGGGAAGCGACGAACCCTTGGCCGGGAGCAGGGGCATGGTACCCAGGCCTGCCCGGAAGAGCATCAGGGCATGCAGCCCCATAGCCTCTCAGCTTGTTCTAGCAGCCATGGGGCTGGCGCTGGGGCCTTCCTCTGAGCGGTGGGTGGGTCTGAGCAGTGCATGGGCTATGACCGCAGCCCAGCAGAGAGACGTGCTGTGCTGTGCTGTGTTGCAGTGCAAGGCTCCCGGCCTGGCAAGAACGTGCAGCTGTCGGAGAATGAGATCCGGGGCCTGTGCCTCAAGTCCCGTGAGATCTTCCTGAGTCAGCCCATCCTGCTGGAGTTGGAGGCGCCGCTCAAGATCTGTGGTGAGTGAGCAAGGCAGGGGTGTGATTCTCCCAGCTGCCATGGGGGAGAGGCTAGGGGGGGATTCTCAGCATCCCTTGTTGGCCCTGTAGGGAATCTCTGGCTCAGGCTGGGTGGGGAATGCAGGGGGTCCCCGGTTGGGTGGGAAAGTCAGGAGTGGGTCCCTTTTTTTGGAGGGGGGGAGAGGATCTGTGTTGGGAGGTTAGGGGGGTGGTCCCTGGCTGTGGTAGCTGCTGTACTCAGTCCTGTGTTCCCCCCCCAGGTGACATCCACGGGCAGTACTACGACCTGCTGCGGCTCTTTGAGTACGGGGGCTTCCCGCCTGAGAGCAACTACCTCTTCCTGGGCGACTACGTGGACCGGGGCAAGCAGTCGCTGGAGACCATCTGCCTCCTGCTGGCCTACAAGATCAAGTACCCGGAAAACTTCTTCCTGCTGCGCGGCAATCATGAGTGCGCCAGCATCAACCGCATCTACGGCTTCTACGATGAGTGTGAGTGTGGCCCTGAGCCCCCACCACGGGTGTGCTGGCATCAACAGCTTCTGCGATGTGTGGGTGTGACTCCCCCGGGCCCCTCTCTGCCCTGCCCTCTGCGTCCCCCACCACTTGTGCCAGCATCGTCTGCGTCTATGGCTTCTGTGATGCAGTTGCCCCCATTACCCTTCCCCCCGTGCTCTCTGTACTCGTCCCCGCCCCACACCTATGCTCTTGTACCTCCTGTGCCCTGACCACTATATCCTCCATACCCTCAACCATGAGTGCGCCCGGCATCCATGGCAGAGGGCAGCCTCTGCCTCCTAGCCCATGTGCAGCCTGAGGTCAGACTAGCGCCCGCTACAAAGGAAGGTCACGCGTGCCATCTGTGCATGGTTCACTTTGCTCCCTCTATGGCCTGGGTCTCTCCCAGTAGTGCAGGGCCCAGCTTTGGAGGGGTGGGGATGAAGCTGGGGCCAGCCTCTCTCCTGTGTCTCCATCAGTGACTGGGCCCCCAATCCCCGCCCCATTGTGTCCCACAGGCAAGAGGCGCTACAACATCAAGCTGTGGAAGACATTCACCGACTGCTTCAACTGCTTGCCCATTGCTGCCATCGTGGACGAAAAGATCTTCTGCTGCCATGGAGGTGGGGGGGGTGCCTTGTGACCCTGACTCCACTAGAAAGGGCTGGGGGGAGAACAGAAGGTGCTCAGCACCATGGGGCTGCATGCTGTTGAGCGGGGTGGCGTGTTGCCATGAGGATGGGATGGGGGGACGGTTTGGGCTGTGGGGGGCTGTATATCCAGGGTGGGGTGCTACAAGGTGGGTATTGAGGGTGGGGGTGCAGTTGCTATAGGGGTCTGTGGGGTGGGGGTTCTTAATATATCAGGCAGAGTGGGTGGGGTGCCTGTGAGGGGCGGAATCTGACAGACCCATCTCCCCTCAGGGCTCTCCCCTGACCTACAGTCAATGGAGCAGATTCGCAGGATCATGCGCCCCACGGACGTGCCGGATCAGGGCCTGCTGTGCGACCTCCTCTGGTCCGACCCTGACAAGGACGTCCAGGGCTGGGGCGAGAACGACCGTGGCGTCTCCTTCACCTTCGGTTCCGAGGTGGTCGCCAAGTTCCTGCACAAACACGACCTGGACCTGATCTGTCGGGCACACCAGGTACCAACCTGTGGGGAGCCCAGCACTAGGGGGTTGGGGGGTGGGATCGAGGGGCATTGGAAGGGCTGGGGGTTGGGATGGAGGGGTATCAGCAGAACTGGGAGGTGTGGAGGGGAGACAGCCCAGGACTGGGATGGCTAGGGGTTAGGATGGGGGGAGGTGCTCTGCTGGGGAGGGCTGGCTGCACCCAGTTGGCTGGGGGGGTTGTTTGGATCAGTCTGTTCCCTGGCCTGGGTGATGGAGACGGGTCGGTCCGTAGTGCCCAACTGTGACTGTTTGGGGGAAGCAGTGTCGGACAGAGCTGGGGGCATGGAGCGGGTCCCTGCCTCTGGCGTCGGTAGACCACTGCCCCATGTCTCCCTGCCCCAGGTGGTAGAGGACGGCTACGAGTTCTTTGCCAAGCGCCAGCTGGTGACGCTCTTCTCAGCCCCCAACTACTGTGGCGAGTTTGACAACGCGGGCGCCATGATGAGTGTGGACGAGACACTCATGTGCTCCTTCCAGGTGAGCCCAGGGCGGAGCTGCCAGGGCAGTGGGCGTGCAGAGCCAGTACCATGGGGCAGCCTGAGCTCCCTGCCAGGGAGAGCAGGAGGGGGTGGCAGGTCGCTCCAGCTCTCAGTGGGAGGGGTGTCAGGCCTCAGATAGGATCCTGGGCCTGGGCAAAGGGGGAGGAAACCTGTGGATGATCACCTCCTCTCCTCCCCCCCCCCCAACAACCCAGGTGCAAAAGGGTCTGGGCCTCATAGGAGCTGTGGGGCGATGGGTGTCCCCAGGGCAGCCACTTCTGCCAGGGAGCATGGCTCTTGAATTCAAAAGCAGGTCCCCTGGGCCCATGGCTGTACCTGCTCTTGGGGAGTAGGGCGCACAGCAGACTGGGTCCCCCTCCCATGCATCCAACCTGCCTCTCCTCCTGCAGATCCTGAAACCAGCTGATAAGAACAAAGGCAAGTACGGGCAGTTCAGCGGCCTCAACCCTGGCGGGCGCCCTGTCACGCCCCCACGCAACTCAGCAAAGGCCAAGAAGTGACCCACCGTTTCCCCCTGCCCTGCCCCATGGACTGGGGGGGGCCCCCATGGAGCCCCTCTTGCTGCCCTGCCCCTGGCTCTCTGCGCAGAGGCTCCGCGGGCCAGGACCTGCACTGTACCCCACAGCCAGGGGCAGAGCTGAATTATTATTTTTAAACTCCTGGAGTTTGATACCAAAAATCTTGCTCTGGGGGGAGGGGGCAGGGAGGGCTCTTGATGTCATGGGGATGGGGTTTAATTTCTTTTGCATCAAGTTGTTTTGCAATGTGAGTCCCCTGCCTCCCCCCACCCCTAATGCTCAGAAGGTTTTTTTTTGAATAAATATTTACCAGAAATTCTTACCCCCTTGTCTCCCCATCCCTCCATGCCCAGTCCCTGGCAGGGAGAGAGGAAGGTGGAGGTTCCCTGATGAGCTAGGCAGTGAAATCCCCATCCTGGCCCCTGCTGAGGCTTTCCCCCTACCCTTCTCCATGCCCCTAGGCATTAGAAATTATTCCTCAGCTGCTCTCCCATAGTGGGGTGGCCCCTGCCAGCTGTAGCTAATCCATTCAGGGGTCTCCTACCTAACCCCTGGGCAGGGGCCTTCCAGCTGCAGAGAGCTATGCTACCCTATACACGGGGGAGGGTGGGTGAGTGTTAGGAGGGGGCCATGAAACACTGGGATCTGCATCCCTACTGGGATGGAGGAGTGTAGGGGCCTGTGATGGCTTCAGGAGCCAAAGGACCCTTGCCAGACAGGGAGGTCAGAGGCAGCTGAGTCTAGCCTGCCCCCTTGTTAAGGTGGGAGGAGATGGGGTCACCCCTGCAGAAGATCCCAAGGGGTGAACTCAGTTGCTGGGGCCCAGCCCCTCTGTTCCAATAAAGGGCTGCAGTGGTGCAGGGAAATATTGGGTCTCTTCCTGCCTCCAGCATGGCAGGGAAGCAGCTGAGTATCACCCAGAAGCAGGTCCCAGCACAGTTTGTGCCCCTCCACTTGAGGGGGACAAGCCGGTAGCTTCCCTCAGCCCCCAAAGCAGCTGTAGACTTGCTGAGCCCCAGGGAACAGGCTGGTGGGGGAAAGGCTCCCCCACTTCCAGGGCCACCTCAGCTCATGTGGCAAGAGGATTACAGCAGGCCGCAGAGGCTTAGCTCCCTGGCCAGCCTCCTTACAGCCAGCTGTCGCTCAATCCCTGCATGCGAGACATCCACCAGCCTGGCAAGGATGAGCCAAGGCAACTACAGGGAGCCTGGCTAGCTTTGCAGGGGGAAATAGCCTCCCAGTCCAGCTTCTGACAGGTGCAGCAGGGTAGCATCACACCCCGCTGCAGCCTTTTCCAGATGAAAGCTTTATTTACAAGGCCCAGGCTATTCACAGGGGCATGGGAGCAGTGTAACCAGCCCCGGGGTCCAGCCCTGCTTCAGCAGGGGCCATGAGGTTGCAAAGTCCAGCTTCTCCACCCAAGCTACGCGGGCAGAAGGTGACCTCTCAGGACTCTCCCTCGCTGTCCTCGGCCAGCACATCTTGGCTGGGCCCTGGGTGGATCCCAGCCTGCGACTGGGTCAGCACCGACCCAAAGAACAAGGAGCGGAACTGAAAGAGATGCAGTAGGAGCATGAGGACACCGCAGCTGCCCCCTGCCCCCATACTCCCTCCTGGGAGTCAAGAGGGCTGCACACCCCCTCCTCGCCAACCACTAGGTCGCTGCTCTCCCAAGCTCCGATACAGCCCCCCCCAGCAGCTGATAGTCCATGCTCCTCTGCCCACAGTGGGCATCCCCACCTACCTTCTTCTGTGGGGGGGTCCCTGGCACAGCCCCCTCCAGGTCACTGCTCTCTGACTCCAAGGGGGTGCCTGGCTGGGTGCATCTCGGGGGAAAGGTGGGGCTGGAGGGCAGCTCTTCCTCCACCGCACACGTGGTCTCCATGGCAATCATGTAGGAATCAATGTCATCGCCAGCAAAGTCGTCATCCTCAGTGACAGGAGGGGGGAAGGCCCTGTGGGCACAGGAGAGTGGGGCTGAGGCCAGACCCCCAGCCTGCCCCTGGGGATGGGGTCCTTACTCCTCCCCTCCAATGACCACCCCAGTTCCCCCACCCTAAGGCTTCCCCAGGCCTGCAATGCCAGCCAACCAGTCCCATGAGGCTGTTCGCTCTGACCCCAAACGCCAGCTGTTTGAGCCCTGCTTACCCGTTGGCCGGCTGGGCCTGCCAAGCTGCAGAGGGGGCCTGCGTGCTGCTGTTGGAGTCCGACAGGGTGGCAAGGACCAGCTGCACTTCCAGCAGGGGGTCCGACAGGGTGAAGATGGCTGGCCTGAAGGGATAGCAGAGGGAGATGAGAGCCATGGGGAGAGGAGGTCCAGACCCCTACAGGGTCAGTTTACGGCACGTGCAGAGAGATCTGCAGTAGGCAGCTGGGGAGTCCACAGGGGAGACCCCCACCCACCTATCTGGAGGGGCAGGGAGTGATGGTGGCAGTGAGCAAGTGCCCCCAGCTGGGGAGAGCCAGCTCGGGACTCTGAGGCAGCGAGAGCATCTCCCTCCCCTTCCCAAATATCAGCCTGGACATACCTGCCTGGGGAGTCGAAGTGGATGTTGAGGGGCAGGTTGGAGGACTCAGCAAAGCTCAGGAGACCCTGGGGGCAGACAGACAGAGTCAGTGGGGCAGCCCCCCCGGGGCTGAACTGGGGGGCAGGGTGGCCCTGCTCGCTCACCCGGAACTCCTTGAGGCAGAAGGTGACGTGCGATAGCTGCTGCACCTGGACATCCTGGAACTCATCCTCGGAGAGACACAGCTCGGTCATCATAGTCCTGCTGGGCTCTGGGGGCAGAGAGAGAGGCTTAGCAACAGCCCCCCCGGCCCCAAGACCCAGCAGCCACAACATCCCATCCCAGAGACGCCAGCCACCCAGACCCCAGGACTCATGGAGAGGGACATGGGGGTCCTCCCCCTCTAGAGGGCATCAGCTCCAATCCAGCTCCAGGACAGGGGGACTGGCTAGCTTGGGGTGGGGAATGGGACGCAGGATCTTTCCATCCTTAAGGACACTGGGTACAGTCCGGAGCTGGGTTGTGCTCGTGCTCTCTCTCCGAGATGGGGCCCATCCAAGCAGTGGGTCGTGAAGGGTGGGGCTGGCTCACCTGTCTCCCCGTCCAGGTAGTTGCGGAAGCTCACCTTCCCGGCAGGGCTGACCCCAAGCGTCACCTCAGCCAGCGTCAGCGGGAAATGGACCACAGCGTCCACCAGCACCCTGCCACAGCAGGGAGAGCGAGCTATGAGCCCGGCCCCGCAGGCAGAGTTACAGGTGTAGTTGCATCCTAGCACCCTGGAGAGCCAGCTGTGTCCCGATCCTTCCACCCTCTGTGCTGACCCGGCACCCCACAAAACCAGACCATGTCACCCAACCCCTCTCTGCTCCCCTCACCCACACTGCACATTTCTTCTTACCCCTTGGGCGGAGCCCCACTCACCGGGCGGGGGCGCGCAGCGTGTTGGCGCACTGCTCCTTGTTGAAAATGGCCTGCAGCAACTCGCACTCTTGGAACGACAGGTTGTGGGTCTTGGTGACGCCTGCCAGGGACACCAGGACAGTGACTCAGGGCCAGGGCTGCCTCTGCTCCTGGGGATCCCACCCCCACCCCAGGACCCACCCCTGTGGATCCCCCCCCCCAATACACCTTTACCATGTCTAGCCCAACATTCAACAGGACACCAGGCCTGGGGTCTGCCCCTTGGAAACTCCCCCCTTCTCCCCTATACACCTCCAGCTTCACTCATCTTTCGGCCCCACCCACCTGCACATCCCTTTCACTCCCAAGTGCCACTCAGTGCAGGGCCCCCCTCCCTACTAGGATCCCAGCCCTCCAACCCCACCTACTCCATCCAGGCTGTCTGCTACCTTAGCCAGACCACCCAGGTGCCCTCTCCCATACCCCACTAATGGAGTTTCCTGGACGCCCCTTCCTGCCCAAGCTGGGCTGCCCAGATCCCCATCTCCTGCCCCAGTTGGGGGCTCCCCAGCAGCGGTGCACTCACCATACTTGCAGTGCAGCTGCACGACCAGCCGGCTGGCCCGGGGGTTCAGGGAGATCAGACACTTCTCCACCGTCTTCTCCAGCACGGGCAGTGAGCGGAATACGCCCAGGAAGGACTGCAGGGGGCAGAGACGCTACCTTGTCACCACCTGTATCTGCCACCACGCAGCTGGGGAAAGGGCCCCATGGCACAGCTCCACATAGCACTGCACAGCTGGGGAGAGAACCCAGGTGTCCTGCCTCCCGGCCCCATGCTTTAACCATCGGCCAAGGAAAAAACCCAGGAGTCCTACAGATTCCCACCAGGATTCTTTTCCATGGAACTGGGTGGTCACAAGCCCCTGGTCCCTGCTTTCCCCCTACACTCCCAAACCCTCCTACCAGCTACACTCACTGCCCAGGACAGAGAAAGCCACAAGCTCCTGCCCACTGCAGGAGGATCTGCTGGGACACAGGGACCGGGCACACAGGCAGCTAAGAGACAGCACAGGCCACAAGCACAGCCCGGGACACAGCCCTGAGGCCCCCACCATACAGCCAGGGCCTTCTGCTGGGCTCTCCACATCCCAGATACCCCCAAAGCATCCCTCTGGACCACCCTGGATGCCCCTGCATGGCAGCCTCACCTTCATGAGAACCTTACAGCGGAAGGCTTCCCCACAGGGGTCCCGGCGCCCCTCCTCATAGAGCTGGAAGAAGAGGGGGGCGAACAGGAAGCAGGCGTAGGCTGAGCGGGAAGAGTTCACAGCACGCAGGGAGAGCTGGGGAGGGCAAAGCCAGCCCCATCACTGACCAGCCTCTCAACAGTCCCAAGAGACAGCCAGCCCCATCAACCACCAGTCCTCCTCACCGCCCAACTTCCTGAGGGAGAGCCAGCCCCTATCAGCCTGCTCCTGCCCCCAACTCCCTCAGAGGACAGCCAGCCCCACCACCCACCAGTCCTCCTTGCCGCTCAACTGCCCCAGGGAAGAGCCAGCCCCACTCCCACCAGCCCTCCCTCCAAACGCCCAAGGGACAGCCAGCCCCGTCACTGACCAGACCCTCCTCCCTGAGGGAGAGCCAGTCCTGTCACTGATCAAGGGGCTACCCAACCCACCCCCCTTGAAGCCCAGTGATCACCTCCAACCCTGACTGGCCACCTCCCTCCTCTGATCCCCCAGATCAGAAGGGTGCCCCCCAACCACACCCTTACCCCTTCCTCCGTGGGTTCAACGTAGAGCTCGTCTCCAATGCGCGACAGGGAGTGCACGGCCTTCCCGAGGACTGGGAAAGGGGGGGGGAGAGAGATAGTGACTCAGGGCCTGTCCCCACTCTCCTCTTCTGCCCTCTGAGGCAGGAAAAGCAGCCATTTGGAGCCAGCAGCCCCCGGAAGGGAAAGGCCCCAGATCCCATTCCCAACTGGTAGCCCTGCACTCACCTTTGACATTGCCCCCGGTAACAAGGCATCTCATGGCGACAGAGCAATGTGGCTATGCTCTTCCCACCCTTGGGGGGTGTCATACCCCCACCCCGGTCACAAGGCCCTCAAGCCCGAGACAATCCAGTCCTGTGACGGGGGGAGACTGTGCCTTTGGTACTGCACTGAAGGCCTCTTCCAGGGGCTAATCAGTTGAACACGCTGGCGAGGATCTGGAGAGAGATCACGTCCTGAATAATCAACGCAGCACACCTCTAGCCCCTTTCCCTGAAGGATCCCAAAGCGCTTCCCCTGTATGCACAGGGATCCCTCACTCAACGCCAACATGCAGCCACCTCTGGGGTCAGGCAGGGCAGCTGTTTAATAGCCACACAGAAGTGCCGAGCAGGAATTGAAGGAGAAATCCTGTCAGACTGAAGCTATAAGAGGAATCAAAGGAGGTAGTTTGATTGTAGGAGCTGGAGTTCCTCATCCTGCCTCTGCATGTCATCCCTTTCCCTCCTGGGGGCTCACTCCCTTGCCCTGAGGCTGATTGCCCCCTCCAACCCCACTCCCAGGAGTCTCCCCCTCCAGCTCCTTGCACAGTTTTGCATCTCTTCTCACCCCCTTGGGGTTTGTCAACCCCTTTCTGGCACCAAGTTCCTAACACAACATTCCAACTGCCTCAGCTCTGCACAAAACAGGGCTCACCATCCTGCCCCACACACCACCCCACAGGCCCTATCCTGCCCCCCCATATCCTGTGCCCCTGCACCATCCTGCCCCACACACCACCCCACCGGCCCTATCCTGCCCCTGCACCATCCTGCCCCACACACCACCCCCAGGGCCCTATCCTGCCCCTGCATCCCCCCCCCATATCCTGGGCCCCTGCACCCTGTCCTGCCCCACACACCGCCCCACCTGCGGCACCCCTCCTGCACCACCACCGCCCCGTGCTGCCTGCCCCACACTGCTCTGCCCCCAGCCAGCGCCCCCGCGCCCTGCCAGATCCTGCCCCGCCCCCATCACACCTGCCCGGGGGCAGCGCCCCGCCCCGCCCAGCGGCTCCCAACACAAGGCGCCGCGCCTGCTGGACAGAAACAGCCGCTCCGCCCCCATGGTCTCGCCCACCACCCCCCACTCCTCGCGCCCAATGGCCGCGCCCGGCTCCACCGTCCACTCCTTACCCCGCGTGCTGCTGGGGCAAGTTACCACCGTCGCCGTCTTCCCCGCCCCCCCCACCGTCTTCCCGTTGGCCGAGCCGAGCCTCGGCCCCGCCTCTTAGCCCGTCCTATTGGCTCACGGGTCACGTGTAGGGGGAGCCCTTCTCTTCACGTGACAAAGTCTCCGGCCGGGGAGCACGTGAGCGGGCGGCTCCAGGACTCCCGCTTCCGGGGAGGAGTCTCGTTCTAGCTCTCCCCGCGTCACCCGGCTGGGCCCGCCCCCTCCTGCCGTTGGAGGAACCGCAGCAGGCCGCTGATTGGCCGAGATGAGAGATGGACAGACCGGACAGTCAATGGGGCCTCGAATGTAGGAGGTGGGGCACAGGGCCCCCCTCAGAGCCTCACCCCGGCCCAGAAACCCCCACTCCCCTGCCCCCTCAGAGGCTTCCCTAGGCTCCCCCCAGTGAATCCCCCCCCCCGGCCCAGGGGCAACCATGGCCCCTCTCAGAGCCCCCCCAGGCCCTTCAGAGCCCCCCTGGCCCCAGTTCCCACCCCGCCTCCCCCAGAGAGCTCCCACTGGGGCCCAGACTCTCCCCTGGCCCCGACAACCCCTGCTGAGCTCAGGCTCCCTCCCCCCGCCCCATCCCAGGGACCCCCACCCATAGGCCCAAGTTCCCCCCAGAAACTCTCTAGGCTCAGGCTCCCTTCCCTGCCCCGTCTCAGAGACACCCCGCCCCCCTGGGCCCAGGCTGCCCCTGCGCCCCCCCACTCATACACACACGACCCCCCACCCCCGTCCCCAGGCTCCCCTCCTCACCCCCAGTATCTCCCCTGGGCCCAGACCCCAGACTCCATCCCCTCCCCCCAGCGGCCCCCATTCTCCTCTTGGAGACTCTGGGCTCAGGTTCCCTCCCCCAGGCTCCTGACTTGCTACCCCAGTTTGTCTGGAAGCTGTGCTCTCCATGGGCAACCGCAGTCCGCCTCTTTGTGGCAAGTGGTGGAGGTGGCGGCTCAACTGTGCCCTGGCCAGGCTGCTGGTGCAGGGGACGAGGACCAGTAGCGTCAGGGCGGGGAGGAGCCTTTGCAAAGGGTTTCCTAGCCCTTTCCCTGCTCAGGATGCGATTTCTGGGCCTGAAGCTCTCTCCCTGTGCCCCATCTGAGCAAGATCTTGTGGCCTCCACAGCACAGGCGAATTGTGACTCGCTGCGCGGCTCTGCTCTGGTGAGTGACTGTCAAGAGTCGCCTGGCCGGGGGGAGGCGGGGGCTATACTCATTGTCTCAGTGACACAAATGCCTCAAACTCCCCAGGAGCTAAGTCATGCTAAGGTCTTCCCAGCCGTGTAGCATCAACAGCAAGAATGATTCTGCAGGCCACATCCTGATCTTTGTGCAGTCCCCACCACAACTGTCCTGTCACCTTGAGGTCACATCCTCAGGTGAGCCATGTACACAGCCACATTCCCCTCCCCATCCTCACCTTTGGGTCCTGCCCCCAGGCGAGCCCCATATAGCCCTAACCCCATTGCCTTCATTAGATTGCTCCTTTGTAACCAAGAGCACTTGGCCCAGCTGGTGGTGTGTGAACCAGACTAGCCTCTGGTTCCCACTCCCATCACTGGGCTGAATCTGTGGGGCTAACAGGAGGTTTTGTTTCCATGAGAGCCAGCAGCTCTTCCTGTTACTTCCAGGGGGCATTCTGTGCAGCACAAAGGGACTGTAATGCCAGAGGTACTTCTTGCTGCTAACTGCAACTAGTTAGGGAGCTGACCCCTGTCCCCTCTTTCTCTGACACCAGGCTTTTGGGAGCACATAGTCCTGGTAGCCCCATATCCCCTCTCAGCAGCTCTAGATGGAGGTTCCTTTTAGTGTGAGGAACCCCTCAGGTTTCATGATTTCCAGACTGTGAGTGCTTTTGTAGGGTTGCAGGATTGGCTCCTGGCTGGAGATGTCTAGCGCGCTATCTTAGGGGTTTATCCTGCTGTCCATCATTGTAGTATCTGAGCACCTTCCACACAAGATCAACAGTGATAAGGAAGTCCCTAGTGACAGGCAGCCTATGTAGGGAGTTAGGTAATGGGCAGGCCCCATTGGCACCCTCATAGGTTCATACAACAGGGATATCAAAGCAGGCATTCCATAACTGATCAGTGGACTCCCTATGCTTCATCCTGGCATCCTGGGTAGCAGCAAAGAGATGGGAACTAAAGATGTTGGGTAAAGGAGCCTGGTATGGAGAGTCGGTACAGAAGGGGAAAATAAATAAAATGCTCCAAAAATAATGGGCAGCAAGCCCAGGGTTACTTGTTTCTGGGGTGGGGCCTTGAGGGAGACTAGGGGACCTGGTTTGACAGGGAACTCTAAGAACGTTATTTTTTTTAAAAAATACCTGATTCAGGACCTGCCTGTTGTCAGGTTTAGTAATTGCAAGAGTCCCTCATCACTACCCTCTTAGCATCCATCACGTTCGCTTGTTGTGTTGGCTTTTAAGAATGAGTGGAGTTCTTTGGAGTAGGGACTATCCTTTATTCTGTGTTTGCGATGTCTGTGTATTCTCATGAAACGGAGCCCTGATCCCGATCCAAGCAAGGGAACCACAGGGTTAACCCCCTCCAGAGCCACAGAAGGAGAGCTGCTGAGATTGTGGGTCAATTAAGACAACCTAGCGGCC
>ML675613.1:2427590-2437686 GCA_007922155.1 Mesoclemmys tuberculata | reverse complement strand
CTCTCCTTTTCTTTCCCCATCTCTCTCTGGTTCACATGTTTAGGGTTTGTTGCATAGTGTGTGGGAGGTGAGGTGGGGATGGAGGGGATGACAAGTTGAGGTAAGAACCCTGGAGTCTAGAGCCCTCTTTGAATCCCTTAGAAGAACAGGTACAGCCAGGGAATCTGCAGGGCCAAATCCCCACCATCCATCCTCCAAACTACCTCCCTGAACCGGCACAGTAACTCTCTGGCACAGTAACTCCTTTGCTTCTCTGCTGAGGCTGCTGCGAGCGGGTTGGGCGGTGCCCATTAGGATTGTGAATATTGGGGACTGGGCTCAGACCCACCAAACTTGCTACATTGGGATTTCTGTGCCCACCGTAGAATGGGTTCTGGGTGCAGCCCCCCAGAGAGGAGAAGAACCAGAACCCACAATGGGCTCTGGTTTTAGCCTTCAGAAGGAGGAGAAGAACTGGAACTGGACATTAGTGGCCCCTGGAAGGGGCTCTTGGCGCAGCCCCTCTTCCTCCCAGGAGGAGAAGAACCTGATTTGGAGTCAGAGTGTCCGTTCCAGCTCTTGAACAGCAGCCGGGCTCCTATGGAGCGAGCATCCCCATGAGGGTCTCTGGCCTCAGGGCTCAGAGTTTTATGGGGCTGTGGATAGGACACAGCTGGCTGGGATCGTGACACACACACCTCTGCAGTGTCCAAAGCCATGTGCATCCCTCCCCTCCTCTCTCCTGACCTCCCAGATCCTGCACTGACTAGACACAGGGGAGGTTAACACTAGGCAAGGAGTGGGGGGGACGGACATAAGTCTATGGAGCCCTTTAGCTAGGTCAGGGAGAGTCTATAACATCCTCTGGGGGAGACTCCCACACCCACACAGGGTTAGTCTCATAGTGCAGCCTCTCAGTCAAGCAGCCCACGCACATAGGGTCAGCTCCCTCAAGTGCCACCATCACTGTTCCTCCCCCCCCGCCATTCACACAGAGTCAGTCCTGCCTATTCCCCAGCACTGCTCCTTCACCCTGCAGTCACACAGGGTCAGCACCCCCTGCCCCCAGCGCTGCTCCCACACATGTAACCCTTCTGCCAGTCAGAGTCCGGCAGCAAGTGCCGGTTCAATATTTAGGGGTTCCTTTCAATGATATAACAGACGCCCCCACCCAGTAACCTGGGACAATTACACACCGCCTCTTGGGTCCTTCTAGAAGCAGTAACTCCCCTCTCACAAGCACAGAGCTTAAGAGAAGAAAAGAGACTTTTAATAAAAAGGGGGAAAGTAACCCGGCGTTCACTTGGCAAAATGCCGCAAGCAGGATTCACACACACGTAAAACCATGAAGAAAACACCCACCCCAGAGCATGTGGGGCAGTTTCCTTTTGCTTCAGATTCTTAAGTCCAGCAACAAGATGTTTCTTCAAATGCCCCTCCATTCACAGCACCTCACTCACAGGTGTTGTCCTTACTCAGGGCGGACCCAGAGTCTAGAGGTGCGGCTGCAGAGTGCACCTCCCACCCTGTTTGGGGGGAGAAGGAAAGAAGGCCCCTTGCTCACTCTGCCATCCACTCATTGCTCGACAAGCTGCTCTGCCAGTCAGTCACCCGCTAGCTGCCTTGCCAGCGGAACCGCTGCACACCATCACCTTCTGCTACCACCTGCATCTCCACTCTAACCTCTGGAGGTTGGGCTCTAGAGATTCCACCCAGCTCTCTGATTCTCTGCTCTGTGATTTCAGTTCTTAGTGACTGTCGGCTCTTAGGGGATGAACCTCAGTGCTAAATGATATTTTCATTCCTGCTATAAACAGACAATGTGAAGGGGTAGCCCATGTAGGCTCAAACGCCCAACCTTGGTGTTATTAGTACCACTCACTAACCCAGTGGGAAGGAGCCCCGTCCCACAGCAGTTGAGTTCGGCTTTAGTGAGCACTTAATGAAACAAAAGACTCCCAATAGAATCGTAACTAGCTATTTTTGAATGGTGGGAAGGAAGGTCAACCATGCCTTGGGCTCTTAGATAGAGCCCACACTTCCAGGCAGAAATACCTGTCTCTCCCCATCCCCTATCATTCTTCACAGGGCCCAGCATCCAAGCCCCTTGCTTAGCCAGTTCAGTTCAGATAATAGTGATCCTTCAGCCAGAACAAGTTAGGCACAGTTCTCCTGCCCTTTGCTCATACAATAAGGGGAACAACTTTTCGTCACCCCTGCATTTGACACTAAAGCGACTTGTAACCCAACATCAGCCAAAAGGCTCATTTGGGCAAAGCAGCCCCATCATGCTGAGCACCTAAGCAAGGTGAGTGTGCGCGTGCAAATACCGTCTCGTCTTGGCAGGGGAGAGTCATTCAGATCCTCCTTATGCACACAAGGTCAGCTCCCCCAAGCACCATCAACCATACTCTCACAGGTACAGCTCCTGTACTGCTGCTCCCCAGTACTGCTTCCCCACCCTCAAACAGGGTCACGCACCCCCACTCTTCAGTACTGCTCCCCCAGCCCACCCTCTCACCGGCTCAGCCGTCACCACCCAGCATGCTCCCCGCACATACACACTCACTCATATGCTCCAGAGCACTTGGTCCCTGCACTTACACAGGGGCTGTTCTGGCCAACAGAGCGGCCAGTCCCTGTAGATCTTCAGTTATTTTCTGTGAGCTTGGTTTGAGAGAGAAACACACACAGCTGCCCTTTGGGTTTTGGCAAACTCTTGCATTTCATGTTTTGCCCAGCAGGGGGTGACAGGTGCTTATCACTGCACTGAGAGGTGGGGAAGCCAAGTGTCTGCTTTGTGTGTGGAGAAATCCCCTGGCTGGCTCCCAAGGGAGTCACACGGAATTCCCTTGGAAATGGGAGGAGACAGGGTTGCAGGCTGGGCCCCTGAGATTCCAGCCCTGGGCTCTCACTTGGAGGAGGGGGCATTTTAGGGGCTTGAGGAGGATTTGAAGGAGGAAATAGGAGGGTAACCAGAGCTCCAAATCTCCCCTCCGCAGAGGTTCCAGTGTCTGGCTCTCTGGTTTCAGAGCAAAGGATTCTGTTGTCCCACATGTCTTTGTGTGTCTCATTGTGAGGCCGCTCTTTAGTCTTTCTCTGATTCCCGTTTCTGAGGGAACCTCTGGACTCAACCTCCACTCCTGCAGGGGCGGGATATGACAAAATTCCCTCTGTGGCGTTATTCAATGCCTCCCAAAGCAGAGAAGAGGGAGGGGCTGGTGGGAAGGCAGGAGAGATGGGCAGGTGCAGTGAAGGGATCAATGAGAAGGAAGGAGAAGTGTGCAGGAGAGGGGGACAGGCTAGACAGGAGAGTGGGGGGGTCAGTGGGAAGGAGAGGGAAAGTAGAGTGAGTGGAGATGGGAGTGAGCCCAATGGAAAGGTCAGCAGTGGGAGGCTTGGCTGGTGGTGGCGCCACTGGAGGGCGAATGTGCGACTCACACTGCAGAAGGTGAGGTCAGCCGCCCACGATGCTTCCTGTGACGTTGCCCAGGAGCAGGGAGCCTGGGGGGTGAGACAAGAGGAGCTCAGCTCGCCTGCCAAGGGGATAGGAGAGCTCGGCAACCTGCCAGGGCATGTGTTACCCACTGAGCCAAGCTGGCCAGGTGGAGCCCTTTGCTCTGTGAGTATCCCCTCCCACGCAGAGGACGTCCCAGCCCAGTGCCGTGGAGATGACCAATGTCCCAAACAACGCGGCCGCCAAGCAGAGGAGGCAGGCTAGACTGGGAGCAGGCTGCTCAGACACACAGTCTCCGGGGACCGCCTGCTGTCACAGGAGTGTCTCATCCCTCATTGTGAGAGCCCCGTCTCCATGGCTGGACTGAGCCACGCCCTGAGGGCCCCTGGACATTCCATCTGGATTTAAAAAGCAGCCCATGTCCATGGCTGGCCTGGAACGCACAGGCAGGGTCTGAGATGGCCATGGCATTCCTGGTGGTTGCTCTGTCTCTTTCTAAAACATCTATCAGCATGGCACATAAGTTCCATCTTCATGGCTGGCCTGGAACTCCTGGGCACGGCCAGGGACTGTCCCTGCGCCATTGAAATTCACTACAACTTCCCTATGTTTTGTTTAGTGTTTTTGGTACAAATTATCTCCCCCAAGTGCTTCACAATTAAAGAATATACTGGTGATGTTCCCACGTGAGGAGAGAGGCAGGAAGAGGGATCAAGGGAGGCTGTTACACAAGGAAACTGGGATTTTAGGTAGGAGGCACGCAGGAGAAAACTTGTCCGAGTAGTATAAAGAGACCAAGAGGAGAGTGGGCCAGACGAATGGACGGTTGCCTGGAGTGAGTGCGTAGGGAGCTTAAAAACTGGGAAGGGGGTGTTGGATTGGATACAGAGTGGAGTCTGGAGACGCTGTGAGAAGGCTAGTGATAGGGCTGCCTCAGGACACTTAGAGTCACCTTTTCACAGGGCTGGTCTGTAGCCATCAGTGTCGGCTGCCATCCCAGGGCCTGCTGGGTCAGGTGGCTCTTGAGACATTGCTGGGTTTCAGTGCCTCAGGGAACCAGCCTTGCAGTTTCATTTGCCCCTGTTGGCATGGGGCATCACCTCCTCCTTTCCTAAAAGCACCCTTCATTAGATGTCGTGAGTTGCTGCCTGTGCTGAGCACTAGATCGCAAAGAGGAGAGCAGCCCCCAGAAAATGACTCAGCCTGTTGTCACTGAGCAGACAGGACAGGGAAGCCTTCTGTCAACAATGGCCTCTTCCACGGGCATCCCAGTAGGTAGCACTGGAACAGCAGCCATGACCCCAGGCTGGAGCCCGATGAGCAGCACTGGACTGCTGGCTAAACCTTGGGCTGGGGTCCCAGTCAGGCAGGGCTGGGGTGCCAGTCGGGCAAGACTGGGACCCTTGGCTGGTGCCCCAACAGGTGGGATGGAATGGCAGCCCGGACCCTGGGCGGGCAGTCCAGTGGCTAGGACTGGAATGGCAGTCATGACTATGGGTTGGCACCCAGTGGGCAGGGCTGGAACAGCATCTGCGACCTTGGGCTGGTGCTGTGATGAGCGGGACTGGCAGGGCAGCCCTGGCTTCCACTTTGGAATGGCCGCAAGGGGTAAGGATTGAAATGGCTACAGTTGAAATGGAGATCTCCATTATAATGCCTCCTGAGGGGGAATCGTCAGGAGCCCAGGGCAGGAGGAGCGAACCGGCTGCTGCACAGGTACATAGGAGCGCTGTCTGCCAGCTGGGAGGGAACAACGGAATGAGTTTTACAGACTCGAGTTAGCCGCCTGGCTCCAAGGGCTCTCCATGGAGAAGGCCCAGCAAGAAGTGATGCCAAGGGTCGAAGCTGAGCTTCCTGCCTCTGATCTGGTCAAAAGGACGGAGAAGCCTTGAAACCTGCCACCAGTAGTGCTACGCAGCAGCCTTTCCCAGACAGAGTCGGAGCCAGCCAGGGCCATAGGGCATCCAAATATCACCCACGTGGGCCACATACCAGGGACGCTCTACCCTATTCTTAGATATAATCTGCCCAAGGGCCCTCTGGGATACACACAGAGTCCAGAAGATGGGCGGGGCTTTAGAGGGATGACCCTCCCATCCGCTCTTGTCTGCAGGGCAGCTCCAGCCCACCAGCTCCAAGGCTGCTGAGAGGCCTAGTGTGACAGATGGGGCCAGCTGGCCCATCTCAAACCTGTTGCTCATCCCAGGCCCTGCCAAGCAAAGCCTCAGTGTCAATAGCCATGTCAGTGTCCAGGCTGGAACCTGCCCAGGCCCTGCTTTCCTTCTCACCACCCCCAAAATGGAGTGGATCCAGACAGCGCCTGGGACTACTAGGAGAGAAGTGGGAAGTTCTCGCCCTGTGTGAGGAAAGGCTTTCCTTTCCCCTCCTCTCTAACAGCCCCACCACTGATCTAGCCAGCCCCACAGAAAAGGGTCAGGAATGCACCTGGCTGGGCTCAGGGAACCTAGCCCCCCATCGCTGCCCATTCAGATACCACTTACCTCCCAGCAAAGGGGAGGCAGGTTATTGTGAGTCCCAGCTTCTCCAGCCTGGAGCCCTTTCCCTGCAGAGCGCAGTAGGAGCGGCCCCATGTGGTGCTGAGGAAGGCTGGGGGGGACCCCTCTTATGGTACCTCTACTCTACAACTGGGAGCATGCTTCCCAGCATGGGTAGACAGTCACATGCTAGCTCTGCTCCAGCCATTATGCTAGTTAGAGTCATGTGGCCAGAGAGTCCTGGGTGGCAGCTGGGGCTAGCCAGCTGAGTACAAACCCGCCCAGCACGCTGGGTACATACTTGGGTGGCTAGCCTGAGCTACTGCCTTTGCTCCCGTGGCCGTGCTAGGATTTCCAGTGGACTAGCTCGAGCAGAGCTAGAATGTCTGTCTGTCCACGCTAGGAAGCATGCTCCCAGTTGCAGTGTAGCTGTACCCTGAGTCTCCAGCCTAGCTCTTGCACCCAAGCAGCAAGACTGCAGACAGCTCCTTTGGCTCGAGTGCATCAGTCCCCCACGCTTTTGGCTGTACCGTGGTGTCCTCCGTCACAGAAGACTTAAGCACGTCTGTTCCCAGATATTAGCTGTTAGGGAGCTTCCCTGCCAGCCCACTGAAAGGGGATGCCAAATATCCTGCCACACCACTAAGAAGGCTACATTGGTGGACTGGCCTCATATTGACATGGACAAGGAACTGCACAGGACTGGTTGAGCATCCACAGTACTTACACACTGGGGAGGGAAGCATCCAGGGGAGATGGGTCCCCAGGGTGGGGGGAATGTCTGGGGTGGGATGGGGTCCCTGATGCAGTGAAGGTTGGGGTATAAAGGAAATAGCCACGTGGGGTGGGAGTTGAGAAAGCTTCCCCCACAGGGCTGCCCCTAACCTAAGCCTCTTTCCCCCCCCTTGGATACAAGCTGGGGCATCCTTACAGCAGGTTATACCAGGCAGAGCAAAGTGAGAGGGGCTGAGGGTGGCCCCACCTCCCAAGCTCTGATAGTCCCAGGGAGGGACTTTTCCCTATGCCGATGAAGGAGGGGCAGAGACTCCAGGAAGGACAAGGTGTCTGTCAGTTTCAGTAGCTTTATGGCATGAGAAGATATTTTTATTAAACTAATTCAGTGAGCCCCTCTTACTCTGCGTCAGAACTGCAATCATGGCAGGTTGTGTTTGATTGGAACTGGGAAGTAGCTCCCTTTCGTGAAAGCAAAAAAGACCCCAGTGCAATCAGTCAGTGTCTGAGGAAGGGGTTCCTCTTGGCTTTAAATGTTTGTTCTTCAACCCTTGCTCTGTCTGTCCCTCTGCCCCTTCAACTGAATGACAGAAAATAAAGCAAAAGCCACTAGCTATAAATATATAAATAAGGGATCTTGGCCCCTATTCAAAGAGCTTGTTCTAGGGTACTGGAGATTCCCGCCTCCTGGATATTATAGGCATATGGGGCATAACTCAGTCCTGGGGAAAAGAGTGATTAGGGAACCTTACAAAGAGGCACTTTCTTTCCTACTCATTTGTTCCCACTCCCCTCCCGCTGTCTCTTGTTACCTGTGGCTGGCAGGCATCTATGCCGAAAGCTAGTGTTGTGCAATGTCCCTCCATGGAAGGGTAAACCCTCAGTTTTCTGAAGCCAAGAAGGGTTTCATTGTCTCTAATTGCTCAGCACATCAGTGGGTCTTCAAAGCTTTCTTGGTGGCATATTGTACTGCCCCATTCCTGCCTGCCAGCTCTGAGTTGTTTTTTTAAAAAGGCATTCCCTTGGATTGAGAATGAAACACACAATTTGAGGCACTCATTCTGGGCTCACATTTTGCCTGTTAATGTTGCAAAGCAAACAATTCCCCATTTTAACCAACATTTAACCTACATTTCCCTACAGTCAGATATAGTATATGTAACTAAAACATGAGGTGGAATAAGGAGATGGGGGGACAGTATGTGCTCATGTGTTTATATTACACATTTAGAATTGTGTTTATCTGGAAGTATATATTAATAGGTCAGTATTTGTGTTGTAGATATTAATATCATTGATTGTAGTGAAAGATAGGCTCACAAATCTATTCATGTGTATTTGTTATGTTAATCGATACACACGCATATATAAATGATCATACATAAACAAGCTGTAAATAAGAATAGAATTGCTGTTTAAGAAATGGTAGAAAACTTGACTTATTCACACCTCTTATAGTGAATTCTATCAAAGAGAAAATAATAGTTGAAGAACTTACAAATGGTTGTGATATTGGGAGGTTTTTACACCTGACTGTATTTTAAACACATTTTAAGTTTTACCTTTTGGGAGCACCAGCCACTGTTTAAAAATCTAAGACAAGTTGTGTCTGTAAGTGCCTTTGGTTTACACAAAGCATTAAGAGAAAACTTGCAAAAATGAATGCATTCTCTCCCCCTCCCCTCAAGTTAAAAGGATTTTAATAGTTTTTCCCTTTTCCAGAAAGTATAAATACTAGTCAAGTTTTAACGACAACAGCAACAAGTATGGTTCACAAATGAAAATAATTTTGGATCCACTGTTTGTATTTTGTTCTGCAGAACAAAAAGCTCTCCCTGCTTTTTTTGTTTGAAAAAAATGTAAATATTTAGTAATGTGAATAAACAGGGTTTGGGTTTTTTTCTTTTTTGTTTTTGTTTTTGCTTTTGCTTCTTTTTTTGCTTTTGCCATATCTACAACATATGAAGTTTAATAACATTTGATCATTTATTTTAAATGTAAAGTTTATTTCCAAAATTCTCATCTAGTTTAGAGAGACACCAAGAGCAAAGTTTGTCCCATAATTGAGACTAATTGAAAACAAACTCTTTTTAGCTGTTGCACTATGCAAAATAAATATTCTTGTTTGCAGAGCATTTAAGAAAAAAAGTCACGCATCTATATTAAACTAGACTGCTAAAACCAAACAAAACTGAGTTTTTATACAGCTCCTTGAAGCTTTTTATAAATCATTCACCAGAGCAGTAGTTCAGAGAGGGAAAACTCACTGGATTTGGACATCACTGCCGCACAATACTGCAGTGAGTTTTGAATGTATTTTGTAAACTGTTGAATGGGAATTTTGCCAGAGGAAGGACTGCAGGATTGGGCCCATATCATTATGTAGTTCTCATTCATACACAAATATATGTGTAGATGCAAAATGCAGGAGAAATAGAATGATGCCTTTTATAAATATGTGCTGAACCTATTAGACTTTTAAATGCATTTAAATCTACATTGTGTATGTGTCTATATAATATGTGTGTGTTACCTAAGTATTAATTGTATGTAAAATATTCCTGGGGGAAGACATGATGTCTTTTTGGAAGTTGGTCACCTGTTTTAGGGAGGAATTAACTATTCTGTTGCATTTAGATTTAGCAAAACATTTTTAATTATTAAATATTTCAGATTTTGAATTCAGAGACACTTATTTTGAAAAATACCATCAAGCAGATGGGAAAGCTGCCTCTGCATCTAACTGTAAAAAGTTGGAGCCTAGTGCTGAGTCACAACATGCAGTTGAAAGGTCTTGTGTTGAAATAGGGCTGTGATGCCTTTTGCTGATTAATGAATCACAAATCTATCAGCCCCCCCACACACACATACAAAGGGAGAAAGAAAGAATGAATGAAAAATAAAAACGTGTGAACTTTAATGGAAGGGGGGAGAATGGGAACTCACAATTCAACCCTCCAGAAAGCGCACAACTCTCCTTTCATCAAAATATTTGCACTCACCCCCATCCATCCCATTCTGGTGTTTGTCGCCTGGTGAAATGCTTAGCAGGGTTAGTCACCTGCCGATGACTAAATGCCTGCATACGGCTTCCTTTCTCTCTTGTTTAGAGACAACAATCGGAAAAACAAAAACCCAACAATCGATTGTGTTTTGTTTCCCATGAAAGGTCAGCAAGAAAGGGGGGGGAAATGAATAAACCAGCATCACTATTCCAAGTCCAGAGTCTGGCATTTGGGCTGGAGCAAGGGCCGGGGGCTGCCTTTTGTAGGGTTTTTCCTTAAGGGCAAAACTTTTTTTAAAATTCTGGAATGGGAGGAAGAGAGAAAAAGAGGAGAGAGGGGCTATACATTATAGAAAGGAGAGAAGAGACAGCTTCTGTCCAATATCTATCTATCTATCTATCTATCTATCTATCTATCTATCTATCTAT
>ML675613.1:2411892-2427580 GCA_007922155.1 Mesoclemmys tuberculata | reverse complement strand
TATCTATCTATCTATCTATCTATCTATCTATCTATCTATCTATCTATCTATCTATCTATCTATCTATCTATCTATCTCCTTCTTTCTTTTTTCCCTTCTTTCTGTTCTCTGTCTATGTATATTTCTCTTTGTGTATCTTTCCTTCTTCTTTATTGCCATCTCTGTCTGTATCTTTCCTTCTTTCTCACTCTCCATCTCTCTCTGACTGTACCCTTTTCTCTCACTCGCCTCCCCCCCCCCCGCTCTCTGACACTCCGACATTTCTAACACAGGGTGGCACCGCACGCTTACCTCACCCCTTCCTACTAAAACTTTCTTTTGTAGAAAAGAGAATAACCAATCTGTCTCTACCTCTCCTCCTCTCCCCCCCTTTTAACCCCCCCTCAGGGACTGGTGTTTCAGCTTGTGGTTAAAGCTTTACACGTCAGGAAAAAAAAGAGGGTTAAAGAATATCCTCACAAAAACACACACACACACACCAACCCAAACCAAACCCTAAGTGAGTGGGATTGGCAAATGGGATTATTAATCCTGGCCAAAAATAAAGGACCGCAGACTCTGTGCAGCCCCCTTGGAGAAAGGAAGCACTAAATCACAAACCTACCTTGAAGGTCTGCAAGTCCTGAGTGTAGCTTTGGCTTTACCAAATGGATTTCAGAGCAGGTAGGAGACCTCTGCACCTTTCCCAATCTCCCCTTCTCCAAAGGCAAGCCAGCCCTCCCCCTCCTCTTTGCCTGCTGTGTCCCATCTCCCCTCCCCACCCAGCGCGCCCTCCACCCACAACTCTTTGGGAAACACTCTTTAATTTTCCGCAATCTCTTTCCAAAATGCCACTAACAAAAGCTTTGCAACATTCAAAGATCTGGGGTGTGTGTGAAAGTGGTGGCATTCCCCCCTGCCCTCTAAGATATATTTTTAAAATGTCTCTTTTTTTTCCTCCTCCTTTTGCTTTCAGAAAAGCATGTCGCCCTTTAGTTCCATAGCTCCCTACCTTTGCCCAAAGCTGAAGAGCCAAGGGGGGAGGGGGGAAAGAGAGAAAAATGAATGGAGCCTGTTCTTGTGTACAATTGCATCAAATACATTCTTGAAAGCAACCTGGTTCTGCTTAACACTTGAATTTAAAAAAAAAAAAAAAAAAAAGCAAGCAGCTTGGAGAGAGGGTGTATGCAATTTTTTTATTCTTGCATTCCTGGACACCAATCAAAAGAGCAAATCAAGGGAGGTGGAAAGGGGGAGAGAGCGAGAGCAGAGAGCATGTTTAAAACTTTGCACACACACACACCAAAAAAAATATCCGAGACAGCTTTTTCCACCTAACACCCAAGCAAACACAAACCAAAACAAATAGGGAAGAGAAAAAAGAGAGAGAGAAAGAGAGAGAGACAGAGACAGGGCAGGACGGATCAGGGAGAAAGGGAGGCTTCGCCATTCGTTTGGGGCTTTGGGCTTAGAGTAATAACTAACCAAAAAGTTTGTTTTCTATTGAACAAATTCTGCAACCTTCCTTCCCCCACCCCAACCCCACAATCTGAGTCTACTATGCTATATGTTGCTGGGGAGATTTCAGGTAAGACCAAAGCGTCTCTACTATTTTGGCAGGGAATGGGGGTGTAGGGGCGGGGGTCTCCCTGTGCGTGTCATGTTTTTCTTTTCTGAACCGCTGCTGATTCTAATTTGATTTGATTAAAACGTCTGTCTGGCTTTGTGATTGATTTAAGACTCCCCCCCTCTTTTTTTTTCTTTGCTTTCTCTCGTTCTCTCTTTTCCATGCATGTTTGTGATTAATGGGGGGGAAATGCCGCTTAGCACGGAGAATTAAAGTCCGGGACTGACAGAGAGAAGAGGAAAATGAAAGTCACTAGGACTTAGAGCAGAAAGATTTTTTGTTCCTTCCCATGGCTTGATTTAAACACTTGCACCACAAAAAGAGAAAGGGGTTGGTTGCTAAAATAGATTGCATTATTTTTAAAGGACATTGAAGCTAGGTTTCAGGGACACTAAGGAAATGCCCCTCTTTGGAAGGCATACACTCCCCCTTCAAAATTCTCCAGAGCTTTTCTTGGTTGTGAAGGGCTTTTTTTTGTTTGTTTTTTTGTTAATCTCTGAAGTTTTAAAATTTTCAACCCAGTTAAAAAAGTGCCTCTTGTTTTGTGCTACTTTGTGAGGGAGCGAAAAATGTTGTCGGGGAAAGGAACAGCCCCAGAGCATGGAGGGTGTAATTTGTATAAGCAGTAAGGGTTTTGTGTTTTGCAGACTACACTGTAGGCTTTCTGGGAAAGAGGTTGCCATTAAAATAAAATAAAATTGTAAAAACAACACTTAAAAGGTCAAAATCTTGACTTTTCTGGACTTGCTCTTCTGACAATTGTGCTACTAGTGTTGGTGCACGGGATGAGGTGCGACTCTCCTCCTTGGATGGAGTCAGTTATTTGAAAAACAAAAAATTTGTGTTCATTTTTTTGTTCCAGACTCCGGAGGTGCTGGAGTGAGTCAGGAAGGGCATACCAGGGAAAGTGGGGGAGAAGGGCCAGAAAGTGTGAGGACAGAAAGACTTAACGGCTCTATCTATCTGTCTATGTACAGACAGACACAGAATAAAACCCCAAGGCAGGATTTGCTCATTCATATCTCTGAAGACTAAAAACCTGAATTCTCCATGCACAGTCCCCAGAGAAACACACTGTCTGTCTGTCTGGTTCGTAGCTGGCAAGGGCTGTTTCTTGGCTAAGAATGCAGAACAAGGAAAAGCTCTGGGTGGATTAAGGAGGGAAAGACGAGCTGAGAAATGGAAGAACAATGTACAGAGGAAAGGGAGATGGAGAAGGGCAAGTGTCTAGCAAAATCCCACCCATCCCATTCGGTTTCCCCAGGTACATGGTGCTGGGGGAGGTTGGAGTTTCTCTGTGTTTGGGGGGAAATGGGGTGAAGGGAAGGGAATGAGTCCTGGAATGAGCTGTGAAGCTTGGAGCTTCAAAGCCCCTCGGCTTTGTCACTCATCAGAAACGCTTGGATCCTGACAGGAACCGATGTACCCAGCTCCTATTTGGCAGGCACTGTGAGGGCACAGCCTCTGCGCACATCTGGGCTGCATTAGCCACAAACCAAAAAAAGCCTCCAAAGGGAAATGCAGAGGGCTCTCCTTACGGGGCTGACTTTGGGGAGGATTTATTCCCTACTAAGTGGCACATTTTTCCATAAATTAAAGCCCTTCTCCACTGTACCTGCACCTATGCACACACGACAGTCTTTCTCTCATACACGTTCACGCACACAGAAAGGTGCAAACACACACACTGTCACACTCATGTACATCCATAGGCACACGCACACACACAGGGGCAAGCTCTTTCAGACACACACAGAGGCAAACTCCCCTAAAAACCAACCACTATACACACACAAAAAACCTTTTTCTTTCACACGTACCCGCACACAGAGGTGCACACAAATTCGCATGCGCAGGAGAATGCTCTCACACATACACATATGCCAGCATAAACACAGGCAAACAGATGGAAACACATCAACTCCAATCCACATGCAAGGAGGGATCTGCATCAACACAAACAGAAAATACAGGCTGCATCTGCAGTTATTCAGCATCCGGGCCAGTATTAGTGTAGGCAGGACTCTGGCATTTTAGCACCATGTCACCAAGGTCTGTATGTGTGTGCACTACACGCACGAGTGCATGTGCCTTATTCAGGGCACAGCTTCAGGATAGTGACCTGGTGAAGCTGGTGCCCTGACCACACTAGTGCATGCTCCGTTGCTATCCCCAGTGCAGCTGCCCGGAGGTTGAGAACCAGAAGTTTGCTCAAGGGGGAACTTACCCATGCCAATGCTGAGCCTGACCCCACTGAAATCAATAGCAAGACTGGCCTGTGCATTGGCCGTGGGTGAGTGAGTGGGGGCACGTGGCAGGTGTGGTGCCACATTCTGTCTTTGGAACCATCAGAGAAACAAGGGACATTCTTGTGGAGGGTCTAACTAGCGGAGATGCTTGAGAAATGGCTTAGAGAGTGCAGGTCCTGATCACTGTTAAAGGCTGGGACCCAGCTGCACACACAGGTGGGCTAATCCAGACTGGCACATCTTACGTCTCTGCACAACATGCTCGCCTGAGCACACATTCTGACATGCTCTCACTCGCACGCTCATGCACGTACACACACGCTCACATGAGCATACACACTGACGTGCTGCCACTTGCAATCTCAGGACTGCACACACACTTGCATACGCACACATGCAGACATGCTCACACTCACATGCTCATGCTCACATATACATGCTTGCATGAGCATACACACACGGTCTCACGCACATGCTCAAGCATGTGCACGCATGCTGACATGCTCCCACTTGCATTCTCATCCATGCACACACACTGAGATGCTCCCACTCATGCCCTCATACATGTGCACACACTCTGACATGCTTTCACTCACATGCTTGCGCATGTGGACCCACTTACATGAGCACACATGCTGACATTTGCATACTCATGCATGTGCACTTACTCACATGAGTGCAGTTGCTTGCATGCATGCACACATGAGCATGCACACACCTCTGAATGGGCACTCACCCATGCACACACACAGGCATACATTTCCTGTACCTACCAAATCACCTGCCTTAGTTTTGCCACTGGCAGTGTAGGGATTGGGGGACACCAGAGGTATGTCTACACTGCAAAGTGTACCTGGGTCTGGGTTTACCAAGCCCGTTTGCATTTGTCCACACTGCAGAGCTGCACACACCCCATTCCCGTGTAGCCATGTCTACACTGGCACTGCATTTACACAGGTTTGGTGCTAGGATTTCCGGGGCGTATCCCAGGGTTCTGAGTGCCTCATTAACTTGAGCCGTTTTAGGAATTGGTTGCAGTGAGCTTCTCTTCGCATATAGAAGCCTGCCTTCACTGCAGAGTTAACTCAAGTCCTGTCACCTTCACTGAGTGTGGTGGTGCTTTCAGCTCAAGCTGGCTTATTGGTCAGTGTGTGTAGGTTACACTTGAGCTAACCCAACCTGTCAGCTGCTAACAGGGCCACTCTGTGCAACTGGAGTGTTATTTTGCAGTGTGGCTGCTCTCACTTGAACTAGGCTAAGTCAAGAAGAGTTCACGCCGGTGTAGGTAACTGTGGTTAATTCTGCAGTGAAGATGTAGCCAGGTTATCTTTCCTGGTGGCAGTGGGGATGTTTTTGATTTCTGTGGTTGGCTGGTTTGCTAAATTCCTTTGCATGGTTTTCTCCTCTCCTCTCTCATCCTCAGGCTGGCATGTGAGGCAGGGATTGTGCCCTAATGTTGGATTCATGATGTCTGGGTTGTCTTCTATTCACTAGGCCCTAGAGCAGGTCCCCTCCCCTCTCTGGGCCTCAATGTCCCCCTGTGAAGATAGTGAACCTGCCCCTTGGCACAAGGCAGCTGGGAGGTTTTGGCCACTGCATGTGAGACATTTTGAGCTCCTCAAGTGCAAGGTACAAGCCAAGGGCTCTAGTGAGTGTTAGCTGGGAAAGTCTGGTATCCCTTCTCAGGAGGATCTCTTTGGTTCATGGCTTGGGGGCATGATATGGTCTGGCCTGATTGCTAGGTTCCCTTTCCCTTGGCATCCCTACTGTCTATCTGTGTGGCTTCCCCTCCACTCTGGCCACGCAGGGGCATATACCGCAGTGCTCTCTGGGATCAGGTCTGGCCCATGTGTTTCAGAGCTATCAAGTGATGCGTCAGGCACTGGCTGGGACCTGCCCAAGGTGCAGGTTAAACATGAGCAACTTGGATTGGGCAGGGGCCATGCTGCAGCAAGGAATGAGGGCAAAGATGTTGAGTGCTCGGTCACAGACGGCAGAGGAAGAGAAATATTGCCAGCAAAGAGTTATTGTCCTAGTGTAGGCACAACGCAGGCGTGTGTATGTGTGCGTGTGCATCTATCTGTGACTCAGTGTGTGGGTGTGTGTCTCAATCAGTTTGTGTGTGTGTGTCTCTGCGACTTGTATGTGTCTCAGTCGCAGTTTGTGTGTTTGTATCACTGCGTGTCTCCGTGTGGGTGAGGCAGAGAGCGAGCGAGCGAGCGAGCGAGCTAGGAAGTGCCTTTCCTCAGGCTCACGGGTCTGGATGGAATTAGGGGCCTGCGCACCCATGTTAAACAAGTTTGTTTCCATCATGTTCCTGGCTGGAGCCGGTGATGGGAAATCCAGGCCCAGCTAATTACGGGCCTCACTGGAGTCTCCTGTGCTCTGATATATTTATAAACATATAGAGGAGACAGGATGTAAACAATCAGTGCGGGCTCCGAATGTATCGACGGGCGTGTGCGCGAGACAGAGGGGGGGCATGAGGCACAGGGGGAAGAGGGAAAGGAGGGGCATAAAGCAACCTCACTCTCAGACACCAATTCACACCCACACGTTCATTCACTCACTCTCGCTCACCCAGGCATAGAGGAATGTACTGTATATGAAGATAGGAACTAGAAAATGCAAAAAAAACCCAACCCAGCAACCCAACCCTCACTCCAACCTATCTGAACCTACAAAGGCCAGGCATATGAAATATGAATGAGGCCCCTGCAGACACGCCGATTCTACCGGAATCTTTCCCTGCATAACCACGCAATACTGGGCATTTGCAAACAGAGCGTATTGGGGACTTTGCCCTACAAAACTGTGCCACGGCTCTCAATCCTGATCTGAGGAACCCTTTGCTATCCCAACCCTGGGCTCCTCCCACACAGAGCGCTGCCGATGCCCCTATATTCCAACTACCAGGCCCTCTGCTATGCCATCCTTGGACTTCTGCCCCAGCTGTGTTAATGCCCATGAGTACCAACCCGCAGCCCCCCAAATAGTCTAGTCTTGGGCTCTCTACACACACAGCTCTGCCAATATTCCTCAATTCCAGCATGCAGCCAGGAAATTAAGAGCTATTATGATAACTTCAGGGATTTCCCCAGGGAGGTGTCATGGCCATGGGGGGTGGACGGGATTCCCTGCAAAGAGTGTCATAGCTACAGGAGGCAGAGGGAAATCTGTGGGAACTCCCTGTGTGTGTGGTGGGCAGTGGAGTGGTGTGACCTGTGTGAAGGATCCGAAGAGTTAATTCCCGTCACGTGACAGGGTCAGTAGCCAGTTACTGCTGTGGTTGCTATTGCATCTGGCTGTGAGTCCATGTTTTGTTTATTGAAAATTAAATAAAATACGCCAGCCAAAAATAACAGTGACAGACACACTTAGCCCATTTATAACACTCCATATTGAGACACCTGGGCTGGAGGTCAGGCGAGATGAGAGGACTACTCAGCCTTCTGTCAGTCAATGCCATCTCTCAGCCTAGCTGGCTTCTAATTACATGGCCACTTCTTTATTGTTTCTGTTGCACTACCACCAACCAGGACCCCAGTCAGCTATCAGGGCCCCATTGTGCTAGATGCTATACTGACAAGTAACACAAAGGGTATATCCACATAGCTTCCCAAGTACAAACCAATCCAAGATCCTGGGTATGTGCTCGAGCTGCGTGGCTAGCACAAACTGCCGCCTGTGGCCACACTGCTATTTTTAGCATGCTTGCTCAAAAAGGGCTAGCATGTGTATGTCTACCTGGGATGGGAATTATAACTCCGAGCTGCTCTAGATGGTCTCTGACTTATCATTAACAAATTAAGATGCAGACAATATGCAGCGTGTGAATAAACAGTTGTAAGGGGCAAAGTAATCACAGAGACAGGGCTTGCAGTAGAGACTGGGGCGTTTTCCTACAAGATCAGAGAGAGATTCAGTGAAACTGAAAGGCGCAAATTGAAAACTGATCAAAGAAACTACTTTTTCACCAAGTGCGCACACAGCCTGTGGATCTCACTGCCACAAAATCTCCTTGAGCAGGACTCGGAACTGATCAGGCATTTAGACAGATCAGAATATCAAGAATGTATTGTAATAGAGATTTTAAAAATGCTCATGAGTCTTGTAAGGGATGTAAAGCCTCCAGCTCGGTGACATGACCTGTTTCCTAAATGCTTGACAGTGCTGTAAAATCACACCTTTAGTTGCATCACTGCAACTGAGGCTTAAGAGGAGACTTTCCTGGGGGTTGGTTATCTTAGAACTCCCCAACTGAAGGCATCCCTCCTCAGAAGCAGCTACTGGCCACTGCTGAAGATAGGATACTGGGCTAGATAAGCCACTGATCCAACATGGCAACTCCTGTTGACATAAGTCATCAATCACAGAAGCATCAGTGGTCACAAGTGTCCATTAGCCTAGCCAATGCTGGAAGATAGTGATGTGTAGGCATTATGGCAGAGTAGGTTCTAATTTGGGATCCTGCAGAGGACATGGTGACGGTGTTAGGAATTTTGATGGGGAGCCCTTCCTATGCCTAGGGGACAGCCTGGGGAAAAGTGTTGAGAAAAGAGACATTCAGACAATCAAGTTTGGCAATTCACTGGTGCCAGAGCAAAGGCAGGGATGAACCTTGCAATAAGAAATTCAATAGGAGAGGTGGTCTGGGGCTGAGTGATGGACAGAAGTAAGGGCAAGAAGCTTGTGTTTGAAGTATTGAAGAAAGGGGAGCTAGTGATGGACACAGAAGTGGGCAAGGGGATCAAAACGAAAGGCTAGGAAGATGAGCCTATTGGCAACATTTTGGATTAACATGATGGTGAGCAAGTCAGGAGGCACTGAGGCCAAGAGAAAATTACAGTAATCAAGATGTAAGAGGAAAAAGTCTGAACAAGAACTTTGGCAGCCTATACAGGGAAAAAAGACTGGCCTTTGATATGTTGCAGGGGAAGAAGTGGCAAGATTGAGACATGGCCTGGACGTGTGCATCTAGGGTGAGCCATGAGTCGTGGAAGAATTTGGAATTATGAATATGAATGAAAAAGAGGATGGTTGTGTTGTCCACCAAGATAGAAGAAGGAAGAGGTGTTTGGGAAGGAGATCAGGAGCCCAGTTTAGGCCATGTTAAGCTTGAGTTGCTGGCTGGTCATCCAAAAGGAGATGTCAGAAAGATAGGATGGATGGAGACAGGTCTGGGTTAGGAAATAGCTTGTGAATCATCATCATCAAGATGGTTGTAAAAGCCTTCTTTGTCAAGAAGGTCATCCAGAGGTCAGGGAAAGGGAGAAGAGGAGAGAATCAAGGACAGAACCAGAAGCCACTGAAAGCAGGAGAGAGGAGGGGAAGCCACTGAATGAGACACTGACAGGGCGATCTGAATATAGAAAGAGAAAGGAGAGGACAGAGACACAAAAGCCCAGGGATGATAAGATAAGGAGAAAAGCAGACCTGACAATATCAAAGGCAGCTGATAGATCTAGGAAGAGGAAGCCGGAATGGAGGCCCTGAAATTTGGTGATAGTTTGTTAGAGATCTTAATATGAGCTTTTTCAGTGGTGGGGGAGGGAGTCTAGAATGGAGGGGATGGAGAAGAACTTAAAAGTGGGGGTGTAGACAGTGTGCCCAATGTGTTTGGAGATGAAGGGGAGAAGGAAGAGGTGGGGTCAATAGTAGAAGAGACCAATAATGCATATTTGTGTTGAGAAGGGAAGGAACTGGGGAGAGTGAGAGGCTGAGGGCAGGCATTAGAGTAGTGCCGAGGGGGGTGAGGAGACTGGATGCAATGAGGTCTCTGGGGCTGAGGGTGGGGAAGAGGAAGGAGAATGTGATAGGGAGGGATGGTTGGGGATTAGCTTTTCCTTTGAGTTTTTCATGTGTTCTTCTTCTCAGAATTGCTTGTTCCGGGGTGGCCTGCTTAGCCACTGCTGGAGATCCACCCTGGGAGGCTGTGTTTGCTCCTCCGGTTGTTTGTCATAGTCAATGACTGAGTGGGCATGCATTACTTCTGTCAGCACTCAAGAGCTGACAGCATTTGGATGTGTTGAAGAGAGGACATCAATGGTTGGTTTTGTTAAATGCCTCCTGTCAGACTGGCCCTCAGGGTGGTTATGATGTTGGTGTGGACAGTGGAACTGTTGCCTTGGTACATTACTAACTACTTTCTGTTTGGAGTCTAATGTTCACTCCCACTTGCAGTAGGGGTCACTGTTTGGAAGCCAGTCATATTTTCTGTCTCTGGCTCACAAAGCTCATTAGATGCTGCCCCTGAGGCATCTGTCCTTCTGCCCATGAGTCTCTGACCTGGTAATCTTAATGAAGCTTTCATTAGGAATTCATTAAATACAGATCCCTTGCATCTGTCAGGGGATTTCTTAAATCACCTCCTTTGCTCTTTGGACTGACTTTTCAGCTAACCCCTTTGACTAAGGTAAGGGCTTGAACTGAGAATCCAAGAAAATTTCTGAAAGAAGCCACTCATGAATTGTGGACCATCCTCTGTTGTTAACTCATCTGGAACCTTATGATGTGCAAAGGGCAATTTGCGGTGATTGATGACATAGTTTCTCAATGTGTTGTGCAACAGTTCAGTTAAGAAAATAACTGAGTAGGAATCCACTAATAAGAAGTAATCTTTCCCTGTTAGGTTCAACTAGAACTGCGCCAATTTTGGAGTTCAGGAATCTTGTGGTTTCAGTTCTTTTGCATTCTGTTTCCTGTATTGATTGCAGCCTTCAAGCTCAGATATGTTCTCTTTAATGACAGTATTCATGCCTGGCTACCGTAGGTCATCTTGGTCTCTATTCTTATGTGGTTTGATAGCCAGATAAGTACTGTGGAAGATGTTTTGCATTTGTGATCTCAGGCTTATGACATGATGTCTTTTGGACAGAATGCCATCAGATATAGCAGGTCACTCTCTGGTTACAATAAGTTTTTATGCTTGGAGGTGCTTGGCCTTTTTCCATTGACCATCCATCTTGAATTCTTCTCTTCTGTTCTCATGAGATTGGATCATTTGGTGGTTCTCATTGGAACTTTTGTTTCAGAAATGAATATTTACTTCAAACTTCTTTCCCTGTAGCTCTTTGCTTTCACTATTATAGGTGTCTGAAAGTGTGTCTAAAGCTCCTTGCTAGGTCTACATTTCACACTCAATGAATTCCTTTGTAATTTCACAATCACTGTCTGAAGCCTAGATGTTGCTTTGCACAATAGTTTTGGTAATGTGGCTTTTAACAGCTTATGGTCTTTTTCAACTTCAATAGATTTCTGCCCATAAACATATTCATAAAACAGCTCACAACCATGCAAAACTGCAGCATTTTCACTTCAGTCTGAGCGTAGTTTTGTTGGGTTTTAGTCCATGTTTTGGCTGCATCAGTTCCTGGGTGATCATTAGGCAGAAGGGCAGCCCCGTCCCTTGAGTGTTGATGTCATCTGAGAATTTAGGTTCTTTATTAATTTCAAAATATTTCAGTACCAGTGCTTTGGTGACAACACTTTTTAATTCCCAAAAGTTTTTTCTCTTGCCAGTCACATCCCAGTGCTGTTTGGAACTGTCCTCCACCAGCATTCTGAGTAGAGCCCCTAACTGCGACAAATGAAAGATCAATTTGCTTAGCTATGCTAACACAAACATCAATTTATGTAAGACGTCCTTGTCTGGGGGGGGAGGGTCTTTCTATTTGTCCAGTCACCTCCCTCTTTCCTGAGCTCAGTTGAACTCCTTTGTTACCGAGTATGTGTCCTAAATAACACATTTCATTCACCCCAAGCTGGCATTTCTTCTTTCCAGTGCTGTGGCCTACTGCAGAAAGTGTCACATCCTGTTGTTTTGTTGATCATTTTCAACCAAACTTAGCAGATCATTGACTAATACTTACACTCTATCCAACTCCTCCAAGATCCAGGACACAAGGCAATGCTGAAAGGACATTGTTTGAACATATGTCTACCAAAATGGAAGTCGGATGTTCAGAGTTTTGCACTTTCTCTGCTGAGTTGGACCTGCCAAAATGCTTGGCTTGTCTCCAAAAGTGAATTATTATTACATTTTGAAGTCTAGACATGAGCTCCTCAACTGTCCTCATGGGGAAGCATTCACATTTGGTGGCCTTATCCAAAACTTTTGGATCTATACAAATCCTCAGTGTGTTTGAATGTGTCATGGCGACCACACTGTTAGCCCAATAGTACCTAACTTAACCATCTGGCCAAGTTAAGTTTTTATGTTATCTCTCAATGCTAATGGGACTTGACTCGATGTGTGTATTTTTGGTGGCAGACTGGGATCTATATCAGCATGACGTATAATATCCTTAAATGCATCCCAGTCCATTAAACAGTTCATTAAACTCTTTAATATCTTTTGCATCCTGTTCTGTAGACAAGTTATACACCTGTTTGATCATCTGTATTTGCAGCCAGCTCCTTAACCTAAGCATGAATGAGGTTCCTGTCCCATTATTTCTGAGTGGTATCTGTTCTTAACAATGCCAGTAGGGCTTTGCCACATGGGTTCATTTTCTGCCTGCTTTATGAATCAAGTTGTATTTTCTGTATTAACATTGGGCAATCACTAATCTTTTTGCATATGGATTATCTTGGCTCTGCTCCAGGGTCAGTTTTGAAATTCACTTGTTCTTTTATTTCTAATGTTGCAGGGCAATCTGCCGTAAAACCTTGCTTTGTAAATATATTAAGAGCCTCAACAAAGAACTCTTGTTACTACATCATCAAATAGTCAAACTGATAAATTAAACAGTAATAAGTCACCAGGACCAGATGGTATTCACCAAGAGTTCTGAAAGAACTCAAATATGAAATTGCACAACTACTAACTGTGGTATGTAAACTATTACTTAAATCAGCCTGTGTACCGGATGACTGGAGGATGGCTAATGTAATGACAATTTTTTAAAAGGGCTCCTGAGGCAATCCTGGCAATTACAGGCTGGTAAGATTAACTTCACTACCAGGCAAATTGGTTGAAACTATAGTAAAAATAGATTTATCAGACATATAAATGAACACTGTATGTTGGGGAGAGTCAGCATGACTTTTGTAAAGGAAAATCATGCCTCATCAATCTATTAGAATTTTTTGAGGATGTCAACAAAACATGTAGACAAGGGTGATACAGTGTGTATAATGTACTTGGACAGTCAGCCTTTGACAAAATCCCTTACCAAAGGCTCTTAAACAAAATAAACAGTCATGTGATAAGAAGGAAGGTTCTTTCATGGATCAGTAACTGGTTAAAAGATAGGAAACAAAGGGTAGGAATAAATGGTCGGTTTTCACTTGGAGAGAGGTAAATAGTGGAGACCCCCAAGGATCTGTACTGAGACCAGTGCTGTTCAACATATTCATAAATGATCTGGGAAAAAGAGTAAACATGAGGTGACAAAGTGTGCGGACAATACAGCATTACTCAAGGTAGTTAAGTCCAAAGCAGACTTTGAGTTACAAAGGGGTCCCACAAAACTGGCTCACTGGGCAATAAAATGGCAGATAAAATTCAGTGTTGATAAATGCAAAGTAATGCACACTGGAAAACATAATCCCAGCTATATGCATTCAAAATGATGGGGTCTAAATTAGCTATTACGACTCAAGAAAGAGATCTTGCAGTCCTTGTGGATAGTTCTCTGAAAACATATGTTCAAGGTGCAGCGGCAGTCAAAAAAGCCAACAATGTAAGGAACCATTAGGAAAGGGATAGCTAGTAAGACAGAAAATATCATAATGCCACTATATAGATTCATGGTATCCCCTCACCTTGAATACAGCATGCAGGCCTGGCTGCCCCCTCAAAAAAGGTATATTAGAAATGGAAAAGACAAGAACAACAAAAATGATTATGGCTATGGAACAACTTCCATACAAGGAGAGATTAAAAGGACTGGGATTATTCATTTTAGAAAAGAGATAAGTAAGGTGGGATATGATAGAGGTCTATAAAATCATGAAAGGTGTGGAAAAAGTGAATAATGAAGTGTTAGCAATCTCTTCACATAACACAAGAACCAAGGGTCACCCAATTAATAGGCATCAGCATTTGTTCACACAACACACAGTCAACCTGTGGAACTTGTTGTCATGGGATGTTGTGAAGTCCAAAAATATAACAGATTTCAAAAAAGAATTAGATAACCTAATGGAAGATAGGTAAATCATTGACTATTAGCCAAAATGGTCGGAGATGCAACCCCATGCTCTGCTTGTCCCTACATCTGGGGACTGGATGATCAGGGGATTGCACAATTGATAATTGCCCTGTTCTATTCATTCTTTTTGGAGCACCTGGCACTGGCTGGCCACTGTTTGCAGATAGGATCCTGGGCTAAATGGGCCATTGGTTTGACCCAGTATGGCCATTCTTATGTTCATGTGACCATGGTTTTGTCCTCAAGATGTATGTTCAATTTCACTCTTCATGATCTATGGAGTTATTCTGCTGTGACTTTCCTGTATAGACAAGGCCTTGCTCTCATTCTTTCTCCCCACTGTATGTTCATTCCTCTTCTATCTCATTCCTTTCTCTGTTCCCTGTCCCTCTATGCCTGACCCTGCACCCCTCTCCCATCTCTCTTCCTCTCGCCTTCCGCGACACAGCTTACCTCAGAACTGAAAAATCCCTGGAAAGCACAGCCATTGTCTGGTTAATTTCAAAAGCCATTTTCTGCACAGCCATGAAGCCTTTATTATTTATACAAATGAGCCTCCCATTTCTAAGAGCAAGAGACTCCAGGGGCCCCCCCCACACACGGTCACTTCCAACTTTTCCTGCTCTGTCAGCCTGGAACATGCTCAGGGGTAACAAGCAGATGCAGAGACAACCATGATATGTAACCCTAACCCCAGGCAACCCCCTAACTCCAACCCCACCCGATTACAGACCTCCATCCTAAATCCAATTGACACTCAATCCCCTGCCTGTAGCCTAATCTAACCCCCACCACATCCTAACCCTAACCTGTGCCCTAATGTCCCCTGATGCTTACCAATACCTAAGTCCCTAACCACAACACCCAACTCTAGCCATCAACCCAGTTTACACCTTAACTTTCAGCTGGCCCCAACCCACAGTCTAATGCTAACCTACTCCTGAGCCCAGTTCATGCCTGGACCTCATCCTATCACTCAACTAAGCCTCACCCTAAGCCTCACTCTGATTCTTCCAACCCACATGCTAACTGCAACCAGTGCCCTAACCCTTACCCCAACTATGAACACAACCCTAATCTCACCCTAACTCTGACCTCAATCCCACCCCAACCAATACCCTAACCCAGGGCTCGACAAATTTGCTTCTGAATTAGGAGCCAGCCCAAAAATTAAGTAGATAGAAACATGGGCCCAGTGGCACCGTGCCCCGGGCCAAACACGGGGCCCCCCCCCCCCCCCCCAAAAAAAAACCTAGCCGCCAGACTTAAATTTCTAGGCGCCATGGCAACCTGGCACCTGGGCTTTGCCCCAACCTGCATCATCTACATTCCCCTCATATTCCCCTACTCCTTCCAACCAGCAACACACTAAACCTTGCCCCAGCCGATATCCTAACCCTTAACTCAACCAGAAATCCAACCAACACTTTCACTGACACCCCAACCCTAATCACCCTAACCCTAACCCTACACCATATCCACAACCAACAGCTTCATCTGCACTCTAACACTCCCCTACACCTGGCCCCCCATGCTTCCCTACACCCTAAACCCAACCAAGATTTTCATTTGTTCCCTAGCACTTACACCCAGGCCCTCCCCCAGTACTTCCTTACAACCTAAACCCAGCCAACAGCTTCATCTGTTCCCTAACACTTACCTACACCCTTCACCCA
>ML675613.1:2349701-2411882 GCA_007922155.1 Mesoclemmys tuberculata | reverse complement strand
CCCCGCACCCTAAACTCAACCAACAGCTTCATCTGTTCCCTAACACTCACCTACGCCTGCCCCCCAATGCTTCCCTACACCCCAAACCAAACCAACAGCTTCATCTATACTCTCTCCTATAATCCAACCATGAGCATGTCATCCAAACCTCTTCTTGACACCAGCCCCATGCATAATGCCATCCCTCCCACAAGCCCTAAGTCTACCCCTGCCGCCTTCGGCATAGTACTGCAGCCTGGCCCTGGGTGGCCTCTAGGGGTATGTCTCCACTGCAATTAAAACCTGCAGCTGGCCCGTGCCAGCTGACCCGGGGTCACCAGGTTCAGGCTAAGGGGCCGTTTAATTGCGCTGTAGACTTTCAGGCTTGGGCTGGAGCCCAGCATCTAGGACTCTGCAAGGTGGGAGGGTCCCAGAGTTGGATTGCAGCCTGAGCCGGAATGTCTACACTGCAATCAAACAGCCTCTTAGCTCGAGCCCTGAGCCTCGTCAGCTGGCACAGGCCAGTTGCGAGTGTCCAGCTGCAATGTAGACATACCCTAGAAGTGCTTTGGATGGGTGGTGTAACCCCCGGTGCAGGCGCTCCTCTCCTGCCCCTCTTTCTCATTCTTCTGTTTACTGCCTTGACTCTTTCTCTCCCTTTCCCTCTTTTTCCATCCTCCTCACCAGCTCTGTCTCCTTCCATCTCACCGTGTCTGTATTTGGGTTGGAAGGCAGCAGGCATAAATGGAGTTCTCACCGTGTGAAGCAGGCTCTGGAAACCCGACCCTGCAGCGTGCGCAGGATCTCGTCCCAGCTCCGTCTGCACAGCCCTCTCTCATGCAACGAGCAGGGAAATGTGTCAAAATGGGCCATAAAGTTCTGTGCTGTGGCTCACACCACTACAGGCTGGGCCAAAGCAAACACAGGAGGGAGGGAGAGTTAACATGAGCACTCCCCTCCCAGCACCCCCCACCGCACCACAGCAAGCAGCTCCCCGAACACACACAGGCAGGGGTACACACGTACACAGACAGCCTGCCTGTGCCTTCGCAGGCCCCCCCGAGGAGCTCTCCCCTTCACCTCCAGGGGGAGCAGTCCTGGCACAAAGCGCCTTAACCCATCTTCACAAGGGGAGAGCCCAGCCAACCAATGTGGCTACATGGAGGTGCTCACTCCTGACCCAATGTCCTCAGTGTAGAGGGAGCCTTGCTTTCCTCGCAGCTTCCAGTGCAGGATCCTGCCTCCCACATCTGGGGGCCGAGCTGGGGTCCCATGGGGGAGCAGGCTGAGGGGTGGGTGAAAGATTTTTCTGCGGCAGGGTCCCATGGGGGGCAGTGTGAGGGGAGGGGTTCTCTGGGGCAGGGTGGGAGTCTCAGGGACAGGGTCCCAGGAGGTGTAGCAGTATGAGGGGGGAGTCTCACTAGGGCACGGTAACATGAGGAAGCAGTGTGAGGGGGATCCCATTACAGAGCATGCAGAGCCAGATGGGCTGGTGCCAGGGGCAGGGAGAGTCCCTTCCCAGATGCCCACGTCATTGGAGTTTGACTGGTAGTTTGTTTCTTAATCTCTTTGCATCTTTGACTGAAACCTGACGTGAAAGGGTATCACATAGCTTCCCTCTGTAATAACTGGTACTTCCCCAAGTGGGGCAGCCAAACCCTCCCATCCCAGCCTCTGGATACAGCAGAATTGCAGGACCGGCGGGCTGTGAGTCAGGACTGAGGGGCATCTACCAAGTTACATTGGGAGGAGGCAAGAGCTGGGATGTCTGTGGGCCTATAGGTCAGGATTGAGGGGCAGTGGCAGAACTGTGTGGGCATTGCCTTGCTCTAGGGCAGCTGTGGGGCTGTGAAACAGGATTGAGAGGCATTAGCAGAGTTGTGTGTGTCTGGAGTCTGGGCCTGGAATAGTTGGGGGGCTGTGAGTCAGAATTAAGGGACAGCAGCAGAGCTGCAGGAGAGGGGAGCAAAGGCGGGCTATGAGTCAGGATCATGGGCATCAGCATTTCTCTCCACCTTCCCCCCCCAATGGGAGCTATGACGGGGAGATTCCTGGAGCCATGGTGGGAAGTGGAGCCTGGGGAAGGCAGCTCCCCGGCTGCTGAGTGAGGTGCCAGTTGGATGGGAAATGTCTTGGAAACGAGACATGACCTTTATAAAATAACAGGCTAATTGGTTTGTCTTTCGTAACCTGCCCCTGACGTCAGGGGAGATGACGGGATCCCAGGCTGCGGTTTTCTGCAGGCCTCTGTAAAGGTCAGTGTGGGCCACTCCCAGGCCCTCTTTGTATCAGGGTCTCCCCCTTGCCCCAGGGAAGCTCCCAGCCCTTTCCCCTACTCTGTGGCTCCCTAATCACCCTAGGGATAGCTCCCAACTTCTTTCCAAGTAGAGGTCTCCCCCTCAGCCCTGGGGGTGGGGGGCTCCCAGCCTCTTCCTGAGTCTAGGTGCACCCCTTGACTCCAGGAGAGCTCCCAGTCCTTTCCCAAGTCAGGGTCACTCCTCTCCCCATCTGTTGGACAGCTCTCAGCTCCTCCCCAAGGTGAGGTCTCCCCCCTTGCACTCTTATCAAAGTAAAGATCTCCCCTCACTTCCTGGTAGGGTGCTCTGGCCAACCCTGAATAGGGGGTCCCCCCAGCAGTTTGGTATAGTTCTCAGGCCTGCCTTGAGTTGAAATCTCCCCCTTTCTCAGTATTCTTCCTGGGTTCTCTCCATGTTGGGGTTTCTGCTTAGCCCCCAATACAACTCCCAGCCCTTCCCCCAACTCAGGGTGCCTCCTTGTGCCTCAGTATGACTCCTGGCCCTCCCAAGTTGGGTTGCCCCTTTCACACTCCAGTATGATTTCTGGCCCCTCTCTAAGTCAGTCCCTGCCCCTGGCTACCCAGTACAACTTCTGACCCCTCTTAGTACTGGCCCTAGCTGCCAAGACCTGACACAATGTTCCCATTCTCTCCAGGGGACCTCTCCCTGCCTCCTGCCCACCTCAGACTCCTGTGTATTCCATGTGTCACCCCATCCATCACACTTTACTGGGGTTCATCTCAGGCTGGCCTGGATGCCTCTCTCTGGGGGAATAATAGGGGGCTGAAGCCAGGGCATGGAAGCATATAATTGGCCTGTCCCCGCTGACGCCTGCCCTGCAAGACTCTCCTCTATTTCTCCCACCTGCCCTAGAGAGACCCTCTTCCCTCACACTGCTTACCCCATGAGACCCTGTGAGACCCCACTGCCCCACACACTGCTTTCCCCATGGGATCCGCACCCTGCCCCAGAGAGACCTTCCCTCATACTTCTCCCCCCCCATGGGACCCTGACCCCGAGAAATCCCCTTCCTCCGCACTGCTTCCCCTGTCAAACTGCACCAACCTGCACACTATAGGATTACATTCAAAGGCCATTGCAAGGGATTCTCCCCCCTCTATCCCATTAATGAGGTCTGTTTAGTCTGTGGCTCCCTAGTCACCTCGAGCTGGGCTGCTCTCTGTGCCTCTATAAACATCTGTCGGTATCAATCCGTCCATGGAGCCAACCCCATCCATCACCCCCTCTACCACCCACGTCCCACACACTCAGCCCTCCAATGGACATGCAGAGAGCAGCCGCCAAAGGGGGCCTCGCCTCTGAGCTCCAGCCAGTATCCCCCAGAGTCCCCTTTCGGGAGCTAGCCAGCGTCTCCCTCTCTTCCCCCACTACAGAGTGTCTGCCAGTCCCAGTGTGCATGCCCCAGAGGTTCCCCTTTGTATAGCTCTCAACCCCGCCTCCCCCCCCGGACTCTAGAATAGGACTTGAGGACACTACCTACAGCTGGTCACAGGGAGGTCAAGGCTATTCCTCGCAACCCACCTCCAAGGACATCCTGCAGAGGGGCCTTTGCCTTTTAGTTAAAGTTGTTTCTAGGAAAAGAGGGGGCTGTGGGTCAGAGTTGAGGGGCACCGGGCGAAGCTGTGGCGAGGGGAGCCGAGGGCTGGGACAGCAGTGGCTGTGGGGCAGGGTTGAGGGGCATGGGCAAAACTATATGGGTGGGGAGTCCAGGGCTGGGATAGCAGGAGGCTGTGAGCTGGGACTGAGGCATCTGCAGAGCCTTGCGAGGTGCTCATGGAAGAACACGGGGCCTTCCTCACCGTAGACAGGGAATGAAGGGATGTGGAGATTAGGAAGGCAACAGAGTCTGCTGCAGCGTTAATAGGAGGTGACTCGGAGTACCCAAATATAACCCGCCCGGGCGGCCGTCAGGACTAGCCTTGGAGAATGCTTTCTCGAGACCATATAAAGGATTGTTTCTGTCTCTCGTTCTGGAGCAGCTGGGAGGAGAGGCTGCTCTGGACTGAGTTCTGAGCAACCCAGCTGGGTCAGGTCAGGGAGCTGCCGGGTCACCGAGCCTGCGCTGTTGTGTAATTGAGTCTGACACGCTGGCAGGACCAGTGCTGCCCGCAGCAGCCCCGGGAAAGTAAGTGGCCAGGAGGGAGCGGAACAAATTGCCGATGTTTGCGAGAGGCAGCCCGAAAGGGAGCGGGAGAGAATGAATCCTTAGAAGCAGAAGCTGCTGAGGGCTCCCCTGCCCAGAAGTAGAAGCACCAGCCAGTAGCAGCCAGTGGGCAGGGACGAGAGCAGAGCAAGGCCCAACCCACGTCCTTAGGGATCGGGGGATCGGGGGGAGGGCAGCGGGGCCTGAGGACCTGTTTCCAGAGGCCATTTCCTATCCTTACATCACTACACAGGGATGACTCTGTTACACAGAGCAGAGTCAGCCTATGGACCTGGATGGCAGCGAGGCCGAGATCTCAGACTAAAGGATCGGATGGATGTCTCTTAGGATTGTAAGAGCTTCTGCTGCTGCATTAGGCAGGGTGAATATGTATAAGGGGCCTAAGCACACCTGCAAACCACTAAGGATTTGTCTAGATCAGGGAGAAAGGTCATGGTTAGGTTGGGACCAGTGAGCTACCTCTAGCTAGCCCTGTCCCACCTCCTTTACCAATCTAGAAGTAACCTAAACTTCCCTTGGGCAGGTCCTCTGTGCATTGCCATTTGTGGGATCTACCGCCACTGGTGTCCAGCTGGGGAACTGCCCAGAAAAGTCACGTCCACAGGAAGGTGCATGTGATATCTTGTGTGAGGGTGGTGTCATGTACTCCATGTACCCCCTCTGTGTTGGTGGCAGTGAGCTAAAGGAACTCAAGCTAGAGGCTCTCTAAGCCTCACTTGATCTTTCCTCCTAAACAGCTGGCTTTTAGGGTACTATAGGTGAGTCCAGTGGAGATAGCCCTTCCCTTGTCTCTCACTGAGGCAATGTTGGGCCCCACAACAACTTAAAGAGCTGCGTCTCTTGTCTGGCAATTATGCCGGAGACCAATACCAGCATCGAGTGAAACCCATTGAGTAACAATGTATAGTTCGGGGTTCGGGGTTGTTATAAATGGGTTCGGGGTTGTTATAATGGGTTCGGGGTTGTTATAAATGTGTATGGGTAGGGTTTTGTGGCCTGCCTTGTGCGGGAGGTCAGGCTAGATGATCATATTGGTCCCTTCTGACCTATGAGTCTATGAGTCTATAGTCTGTCATGCCTTCACACCCCACGACAGACAGTAGAGACACAGGAAGCTCCTCTGGCTTCTCCATGCCTGTAGCCTGATACTCCCATGGGCGTACCAAGGTTACCGAGACCAGCCTCTGTGCTGCGGTCTTCTGATACAGGGACCAAATACACATGCTATCACTCCAGCCTCAGCACCGCCTTGAATCGCAGGCTCAAGGTCAGAATTTCCTCAGCCCTCTGCAGGGTGCGGATCCCTCACTCGGTGTCACTGGGGCCCCTTCACTTTAAAGTGACAAACTTGGCACTGCCTACTAAGGTCTCAATAGCTTTGGCACTAAAGCAGGAGGTACCAGTCTCAACACCTACTCTGCACTGGGCACCATTACCCTCTTTGTCAACCCCAGACCTATCATCCTACACAACAAACTAACAGACAGTAAACTCACCCCAAGGGTCACATCCTCACTGCTTTGTCACCTGGAGAGCTCATAATACCTCAGACACCAGTGCAAGAACAGTAACCACAGGAATGGCTCTCAGCAGGTACTCCTGGCTGAGATATTCTGGCCTCCCACCTGCATCCCTAGGGAAAATCAAAGACCTGCTTTTGAAGGCCTGGAGTTGTTCAATGATAGAACAGACTCAAGGCCTGGCCTCTTCCAAAGACAGGCTCCCTTGCAACACCAAGGGACACAGTCCCACAGGTGACACTACTCACCTCCAAAACCTGCTCCTGGCAAACAACCTCAGCAGCACAGGAGTAGGGTTCTTTACCACACGTCCGCACAGCCCCCAGCACCTGCCTCTAAAGAGCAGCTTTGATGGTACAGTCAAGACTTGCATACATCACATCTCCAGTCTTTTGTCCCTCGTTTCTTCGCTTCTGACCTCATCTCTCATTCCACAATGCCTGGTGCATGATTACTTCCACTGTCAGGGTACTAGACACCATCTGCAATAGATATTCCACACTTTTTGGCACCAGGCCTCCTCCCTTTTCCGGCATTCATCTCACTAGAGAGTCCTGTTGGAAGAGTTGGATTCTCTCCTTAGGGAGGGAGCCATAGAAGGCCTGCCGATCACCAAGGGATATCCTGATCCCCAGGAAGAGCAAAGATCTGAAGCCCATCCTAGACCTCACAAACCTCAAGGGTACATAAGGACATTCAAGTTCAGGATTTTCACAGCAGGGGGCATCATCCCATCCTCACCCCTCAGGATTTGGTATCTGGACCTTCTCCGCCCTTGCAAGGAGAACATGGAGGGGGACTTGCTCAACAGGAGGTCTCAGGATCAACACGAACAGTCCTTGAGATCAGCAGTGACCCAAGCATTATTTCACACCTGGGCGTCCTGGTAATAGACCTCTTCACATCCCAGCAAAATACCAAATGCCAAGTGTACTGCTCAAGAGCACACAGGAACAACAGCTCTCTCTCACATGATGTTTCTGCTGGACTGGAGCCTCCATCTTCTCTACACCTTGCCTCCTCCTCCTCCTCTGATCCCCAGGGTCATAAGGAAGAGCAGGTTGGACAGAGCCAATATTATACTAATAGCCTTTACATGGCTTCGTCAGCACTGTTATCCAGTTCTCTTGCAGCTGACCAAGGACCACCTTATCCACTTGTCTCTGTCCCCAGGCCTCTTGAGTCAACTGCAACGGAGGATTCTGCATCCAAGCCCACAGACGCTGCACTACCAGCGTGAAGGGTAGATGACCTGCTCGCCATTGTGAACGGTTTTTGCTCTTGAAGGGCCCAGGCTGTTCTCTTATAAGCCCAGAAGGGCCCCACGCCCAAAGGAAACTATTTGCTATCCGGCTGCACGTAAAAGACTTGATACATTGCAAGCTGGGGTCACTGCAGTCGTAGAGCACCTTCTACACGCTAAGTCCCAGGGCTTCACCTCCTTATGGCACCGCATTTGCTCATCACAATTCTGTTAAAGACAAACCCATCTTCTCTCCCCAAACAGACCCCATGTTCCTTAAGGGCATGGTAAATGCATTTTCCCTATGAGGAGCACCCACTTTTTTGGGATCTGAGCCCTGGTCTACAGTTACCTGACGATTCAGCAACAGTCGACGGGAGTTACACAAGCTACGCAGAGTAGCTTGCGTAACTCCCATCGACGGCTGTACTTCCCTTCTGCGTGGCGTCTTCACGGCAGTGCGCCGATAGGAACTGCGTTCCCATCAGCACAGCACTACGCCACGTGAGGGGGTGGTTTTACAGCGTCGCCTTCTGGATCGATGGAGCGGGTCTTCACTGACCGCTCAAATCCATCCAGAAAGGTCGATCTGACGGTGACGACTTTCCCGCTGTCAGTGGAGACATACCCTGTCTTGTCCTAACAAAGCGGAGGGGACTTCTTTATGAGGCTGGAGCCCAGTCCCTCCCTGGGCTTCAGAGCCTGGGCCACAACATGAACACTGCAGTTTCTAATGCTGTAGTGCAAGGCCAAGGCTGTGCTCTGAGACGTGCTTCCGTAGGTTTTAAAACACAGTGTAGCTGGCCCCTCAACGTCAGATGGGAGTCCCCAGTCTTCTAAAACAGGAAGGTGAAGAGACATAAAGGCAGAGTCAGGAGTGCGAGGGCCCACTGGGGAAAGAGGACAGTTGAAGGCAATCTACCTACCATAGTATGTTACTATGTAGGCAGATGGAGAGGAAGGGTAGGGCATTTTCTAGGTCTCAGCACTCCTGTGTTCTCTCCCAGCTCTGCCACTGTGTGACCTGGGGTAAGTCCTTTCCCCTCTCTGTGCCTCAGTTTCCCTGTTTGTAAGCAGGGGGTATAAAAGATCCTGACTGGCGAATCCATGGGATCTGTGAAGCTACATTCCTTTCTAGACAAGCCTCTCAGATCTTCCATCCCTGCCGTGGCAGCTCTTGCAGGCCAGATGGTGCTCTTGAAAGGCAAAGTGTTGTTAAATGTGGGGTCCTGGGAGCGAGGGAGGGGCCCTGTCCCAGAGACAACAGGCAGTAGAACAGCTGGACTTGTTGAGAGCAATAAATGCCCGGGAGCTGATGGCTCACCAAGAGTGACAAGGCTGAGCCACTCACAAAACAGTGTCAGTGAGCGTGCATCACCCCAGAGCTCTGGAATTGACAGAGTGGGGAGCCTGTTAGCACTACCATGAGAAAGGGAAGAGACCCCTGCTCGGGGGTAGGAGAGGGACAGAGTAGCCTGGCTGCTGGGGTGGGAGGAATAAATGGGGCTGTCTCTAGCCTCACTGAGTCCTTGGAAAGGCTTAACAATAAAGCCCCCTCTCTGGATCTTGTGTGGAATCCTAGAGTGCCTCCAAGATGGGTAAAGACACAGCAGTTATCAGAGCAGGGGCCCATCTAGCTTGATATCCCATCTGTGACCTGCTTCTAAGGGAGCTGCAGGAACCCCGATAGTGGGAAGTTATGGGATAACATGCTCACCAGGGAATCGCTACCTCCCATCAGCTGGGGGTCGGCTTCGCCCTGCGGCAGGAGGGATTTGGTCCCTCCCAGATCTCGAGGCTATTTGGAATCATTGCTGTTCTTGCTGCGTGTTTTCGTTCTCCATAGACATGCCCAACTCTTTTATGAGTCCTGCCAGAGCGCTTAGTCCCAGTAATACCTTGCTGCAGGGAGTTCCGCAGGCTAAGTGTGGGTGGTGTGAGAAGCTGTTCCCGTCGTTCAGACGCTGCTAAGAGAAGAGGAGCAGGGAATAGGAAGGAATAGTTTGCCACAGGCTTGGAAGAGCAGGGTGTCTGAGTGGGCTGGATTTGGTTCTGTGATTTAAGGAGGAAGGCTAGGCTTGTGATTACATCCTTTGGTGGACCCATAGGATCTGTGGGTTCATTCCTCCGTCTGTCACAGATGTCCTGTACATGAGCCTGGGCACGTCCCTTCACCTCTCAGTTCCCAGTAAAATGAAGATAATGATCCTCCTTTGGTTTGTCGTCTCTTGGAAGACTCAGTTCTTCAGGGCAGGGACTGTCACTCGCTGTGTCTGTGCAGCGTCCAGCACAGTGGGGGCCTGATCTTGGCTGGTGCCTCTAGGTGCTGCTGTCACTGTAGTTTTACAAATAGAAGCAGCATAGAAAAGAGGAGGAGGGTGCAGTAAATGTGGAGGTTTGGCCATGTCTTAACACAGCATTTTCCCAAGCGTTGAGTGTGGGGGTTGAAGAATTAGTCTGGAATCAAGGGACATCAGTAGAGCTGTGGAGGGGTGAGCCAGGACTGGATAACGGAGGGGCCGTGGGTCAGGATTGAGGGGCACTGGCACTGACAGACAGGCCTTCCAATTGTTCCCCAGGGTGTGAGCTTTCATTTAAAAAGAGTCAGACTCCAGCGGTCGTGACTGGGAAGAAACCCTTGGTAAACGTGAATCAAGTGTAACTGACGCAGCCTGAGCTTGCAGAGAGCCTGAGACAAAGGTTCTGCGGTGTGAGCTGCCCTGCTGGTTTCAGTGACACTCACGCAGGTGCTGGACATGCCACTTTAAATGGCAGCATGGTTCACTCTTCCGCTGCTGGTCAGAGCATGTCAGAAACGGGAGGGAGGAGCATATGTTTCAGGTCTAAGATAGGGATAGGCCTTTAACCACAAGGGGGATGCTATTAATTGCATTTGTCTGAGAGGGGCACCCAGCCTTCAGATGTTTGGGGAACATGTGTTAACACCAGTCAGTGATGTCAGTTTGATTAAAACATCGGGACAGTCTAAGGCATATTCCCTCCAGGGCTCTGGCATTCAGCTGCTGTAGGCCAGGCGCAGGCGAGACCTTCTGGCAGCCAGAACACCATGCTGCAAGGCAGTTACCTGAAGGCACTGACAGGCTCTGAGTCAGCTGGGGAAAGAGCCAGGCACCATGGTCCCCCATCAGCAATGGGGTCTGTGTGGGGGCTCCAAAAGTGTCTGGCAGCGATTGGGAGAGAGAGACCAGAACGAGGAAGAGACAGGGCCTCCTTCCCAGCATGGGCTCGTGCCAGGAGAGGGGAGAGAATCAGGCTGGTGTGGGGAGGAGATGTGAGCGAGGGGCTGGGGTGGAGCTGGCCACACTGTCACTCTTACCCCGCCTGTCACCCACAGTCAAAGGGCGCTCAGTCACGTGTTCCGAACCCTACACGGGGTGAGCCTCGGCCAGCGGGACTCCTGAGGCAGAGAGCTCACTGTACTCCTGCAAGAGGGGCTATGTGCTCATGGAAACAGGGAGACACTGCAGGAAGGGGAGCTAGGAGGGCTCTGGAGAATCAGAGCCTGAGCTGCTCCCCAGCTGGGGGACAGGGAAGAATTAGGCAGCATGGCAGAGGCCAGTGCGGTGAGCTGCGTTAGATGGTTTGCCCCTTTCGTAAGAAACAGAGGCAGAACACGAGGCTAGGGCCCATTGGTCTGATCCAACAGGGTGCTCGGGGAGAGAGATACCAGCTTCGAGGGGCCCGCTGCTCTGACGGGAAGTAGCTGGGCTGGAGGGAGAGGGCATTTCAGCCGGTTGCTCTGATCTGGGTTTGGTAGGAAGGAGTGAGAGAGATTCCAGCGTAGACGGGCCCGCTGGTCTGATCTGGCATGGTCGGCTGGGGGATACTGAGCTACCAAGCCATCGTCTGACCCAGTGTGACAGGGAATGGGAGGGGGCTACTGGCGAGGGGGCCTATTGCTCTGCTTCCGCATGGCAGGGAGAGGGCTGGGGCCTGACCCACCCTAGTGTGATCTGGTGCAGCAGGGACACGGGGCAACGCCAGGCTAGCGGGGCCCTTTGGTTGGCTCTCCTGGTGGTTCCCCAGCCAGTCAGCACCAAGGCAGGAGCGCATGCCCCCCAGTCTCCCGCACATGCACAGCACTGGGGAAGATGCTGGCTGCAGCCTTAGGCCTGCGCCTCCCAGGCAGCTGAGCGGACTGGGCTCTTAAAGGGAAAGCGCAGCAGCGGCGCAGGCCAAGTGACCCAGGTGAAGGAACATGTGACACCTCGCTTTAATGGGCTGCCTGTTTCCTCCCCTGAACTGGGGCCAGCTTCACTCAGTCTGGGCCCAGGTTCCAGCACTCGCTGGGCCCTGCCAAACCGGCAGGGAGGGGCTGCCAGAAGGTTCACTGCAGGGGGCCGGTGGGGGGGAGAGGAAGTCAGGAAAGGAGGCGGGAGAGGAATGGGGCAGGAAGATGCAGGGAGTAGAAGGCAAGGGGAGAGGTGGGCCAGAGAGGAAGGGGGCTGTGGGAACAGAACCCCCTGGCAGGTGACTCCTTGGCCTAGCCTTGCTGTCTAGCCCCTCCCCATGCTGGGTTAGAAACCTGTGGGCTCTGCCAACCCCAGCTCTGGAAAATAGCTCTGCTAGCATGACACACTTTTTCGATTAAGAGCTGGCAGGAGAGCACACTGGCCCGCACGCTGCTGGCAGGGCGCAGAGGGGATGAAAGGGAGGTGAAGCAGCGGGGCAAGGGGAAAGGGGCCTGCTTGCTGCCTGCTTATCCCCCACCCTCTCCCTACACCCCCTCCGATCAGTTAAATTCCGGTCGCTGTTTTACAACACGTCCAGCATGTTTCTGTTGTTAATCTGCGGAGAGGCTGTGACATCAGAGAACCCTCAGCCAATCAGCATGGAGTTTACCATAGCTCATTAGCAAGCTGCCAGCCTATTGATTGCTTGGCAGGGGCATTGAGGCCAGGTTGGAGATCTCATGCTATGAAGTCAATGCCTGATGTCATCTCTCAAATGCTGACTCTCTTCCCATCACTCCCTGTTTTAAAGTATGTCAGTGCTGTCATGAGAGGTGTATGAGAGAGACTGCTGCCATCTGCTGGGCTGAAATGGAACTGCTCAGCTGTGTGTCATAGGCTCTGTACTTCTGATAGCAAATGGGGATTCTCCATTAGTTCAGTGGCCGACACCTGGGCTTCAGTAGCAGGAGGATACAAGTGCTATATGCACTGATTCTGTGGTGTTCATAGCAGCCACACTGCCCATGGAGTACTGGCTTAGTTAAAATAGCCGAGATACAGCTGCAACGGAGAGGATGCAGCAGCTGTTTATACAGGGATCCCTTGCCTGGTGCCCAGATGTAGCCTCTGATCTAGGCCCATCAGCTCTATGAACAGGGATTACTCATGCAGTGCCGAGATGCATCCTCCTCTGGAGTGGGGCATGGAGCTGTTTATCAGCTGTGATGCAGTCTAGGAGATGCGATGGACATGGCTCCATCTCCAGCAGAAATGCGGGAGGGGCAGGGAGGCAGAATGGAATTGCCCGGGTTGGGGTTGGTCCAAGCACAGTGCGAACGCCTGACTGAGTCAAAGTGCCGCGGGATGCTCTTTAATGAAGCGTGCAGGTGGCCAGGGCCTGGGCTTTGTGTCTCACGAGTGATTCATCGCAGGTGAGAATTGCCTTCCTGAGCAGGATTCACGCACCAGCACGAGTAATGGGCACGTCCCCTCTGCGGCCAAGAGCCAGCAGCTTACGCAGGCGTTTCTCCCTTCCCAGTTCCTTCCTGCCAAGCCCAGCAGAGCCGCAATGAGACACTGGCATCCTGCACAGTTCTGGAGCCTGAAACCACCATGCTCCCGAGTCTCCAAACCCCGGAGCCTACAGCTCCTTACAGACGAACTCCCCAAGAGCTCCCACCACTCTGAATCCCTGACAGCTCCTGAGCTCCAATGGGCCTTGCGTTCCTGCAGCACCCACCACCCCTTAGCCCCAGTGAGTCCTGAACCCGGGCCTGGTTGTAGCATCCAACCAAATTACACATTTTAAAGCAGCGAGAGAAGCCTTTATCCCCAGCTCTGACCCTCTGATGCCCCTTTCCCCTGGGGGCTGGGATCCAGCAGAGAGACTCAGCCCTGGGCTGGGAAGCTGCAAGGGTTTGGAGACAGCCAAGCACACCTGAAAAGGCCTTTTAGACCGGCCAGGCCTCAGCTTTCCTGACACCCACCGCGTCTGCCTCTGGCTCCCAGCTTTTCCCTGAGTACGCTACAGCCTTTACAGCTCATTCGAAACAGGTGTGTGAGACACCCATAAAAATACCTGGCCGAGCAGCTGGGGCTGGCGGCCGTTCAGGATGGGGAGAACACGAGACAAGGTGTCAGAGACGTACATCCTGCCTCCCCGGGGCGCTGGGTGCGGGAACTGGCCTGGGTGGCCCCAGGGAGCCCACCCCATCTGCCTCACCCCAACGCCCAGCCAGGGCACATGCAGACCCAACCTGAACACAGGGCGAGGGCGCCAGAGACAGAATCGTGTCACAGCGCCCCCTGCTGGGGCAGGCAGCAGTGGGCAGGGGCAACTCCCCCCTCTCCCTGGCGTCACAGCACCCCCTGCTGGGGAGTGTGGGGCTCTGCAGCCGCAGACTCCTCCTCCTACCCAGAGTCACAGCGCCTCCTGCAGGGCAGGCAGGGCTCGACGGAGGCCAGCTGCACCCTCTCCTGTGTCACAGCGCCTCCCTGAGCTGGTCATTGTCTTCCTGCAGGAGATTCTTGGGGGATCTTTGCCTTCCTGTGCGCCGCACTCTGGAACCTGCCCGCGGTCCCCGCCCTGAACAGCACAGACGAGTTGGGCGCCGCCCAGTCCATCCAGAAGACCTACGACCTCACCAGGTATCTGGAACACCAGCTGCGCACGCTCGCCGGCACCTATGTGAGTACAGGGAGGGCTGTGGACCCAGGCGCAGCCCTGTGACCCCACCTCCCATCTCCCCTTCCCTTCCCCATCTTTGCCTGGTCTCAGCCCTCCCCTTCATCTCCCCTGCCCCTTTCTCCATCACATGCCCCCTGTGCACTCCCTGTCCTCCCCTCCCCCAATTTAGATAGCTCCCTAATGGGGTGAGGGAGGGTTGATTTATCTCTGTCCTCCTTGCAGGGTCTTGGTAAACGGCAGGCTCCCAAAAGTGATTCCCCAATCTCAAGGGAGCTGTGTAGGTTGTAACTCAATCCCCCACACAGCACACGAGGGAGCAGGGATGACAAATGACTGAGGCATGTTCTGTTATAGGATCCGCATGTGTTGATGTGGTCTGGGGGCTGAGTTGGGAGGCAGTTCTTGGAGTGGAGGGAGGAGCTGCAAATCCTCTGCTTCACCCTGATTAGGGGTCTCAGTCTCTCATCCCCAGGGCCCTCTCTATTTTGGGCTCAGTTCTCCCCCCTCCCGTGCAACATCCGCCTCCGGGGAGCTGGGGCTCCCACTCCCTGTCTGTATCCACGTGCCTCGCTCTTTCATGCCTATCTCCCAGCTCACACCTTCCCCGCTGCTGCGCTGTGTAGCTCTGGCCCTGGCAAGGTGCCCTGCATTATGCCCCCTCCCTGCCCTGAGGCACCGGGGGAGTCTCCCACTGTTTACACTCTGTTGTGCTGTCTCTCCATGGGGTGAGGTGAGGCCCGTGTGTCAGAACTCGCCTGGGAGACGCCCCAGCTGGGCCACACTGCACCACGCAGAGAACAGGCACCCAACCATAGCAACGGGGGACACCGCCCACATCAGACCCACGGGCCTATCCAGCCTGGTATCCCCCTTCTCCCTACTCTGCCAGATCAGACCCACAAGCCCATCCTGTCTGTATCTAGCTCCTCTATGCTGCCAAATCAGACCCTTTGGCCCATCTAGTCTCGTATCCCCACCGCACTGGATCTGGCTAATGGGCCTTTCTAGCCTCATCTTCCCCCTCCACGGCCCATGGATCAGACCATTGTCCTGGCAATACCCAATGCCTGCAAGCTAAAACTTCCCATGAATATCATCCAGTCTGCCCTGTAGATTCCCCTTCCCTCTCTTTAGATCTGTGCCAATAGGTTATAAGGATGCCCTGGGTAACTGTAGGCCAGCAAAATCATGGAAAGGCTCATATGGGATGCAACAAAGAATTAAAGGGTGATAAATGCCAGGGAGCAGTGTTTTCGAAAATAGGTTTTGTCAGACAACCCTGATACCGTTTTTTGATGTAATCACAAATTTGATTGAGAAAGATAACTGTGCTGACATAACGTACTTTGGCATTTGACTTAGTCCTGCAGGATAATCTGATTAAACAGTTCTGTACAGAATCAGCATAGCCCCTATCAAATGGATTAGAAACTGGCTAACTGATAGATCTGAAAAATTAATTGTAATTGGGGAATCTTCATCCGATAGAAGTGTTTCAGTTGGGGCCCTGCAGGGTTCCACTCTTGGCCCAAAGCCATTTGATATTTTCATCAATGATTTGGAAGAGTACACAGAATCACTGGTGGTAAAGTTAGCATATAACACCAAAATTAGCAGTGGTAAATTGTGATGGGGCAGGCTGGTTAGATAGACTCATCTGCATTGCTTGGTAAGCTAGGCCCATGTGAACAATGTACATTTTAACAGTGCCAAATGCAAGAGCGTATATTCTTTGTTCCTAGGTGTAAGTCACACGTACTGGAGGAAGGACTGTATCCCAGAATGAACAGGACTTGGGGGTCATCATGGTTGATGACCAAGCAAACATGAGCTCCCAATGCAATGCTGTAGCTCGGAGGGCAGGTGTTATCCTTGGATGCCCAAGCAGGGGAATGTCCTGTAGGAAGAGGGGGATGGTGTTACCTCTGTATATGGCACTAGTGAGTCTGTTATGGGACCAGTGTGACCAGTTCTCATGACTCTATTAGAAAAACTAGAAAGGGTTAGGGAAAGAGTGACAGGAGTGAGACGAACTCTGGGAAGGATGTGTGATAGTATCTATGGACTGAGCTTGTTGAAGAGGAGGGTAACAGGTGGTTGATCCTGGTGTGTAAGTAACTAGATGGGAAGATGATTCTGATACAAGACTCTTTAAACTAGCAAAGAATGAGATCCAATGGCAGGAGGGTGGGACTGAGCCACGGGAGTGCACAGGAATTTAAATCGCCACGCTTTTGGAGGGGCACGTTGTGTGTCCCACAGGCCCCAGAGGAGCACACGCCCTCCCCACTAGGGCCCCAGTGGCTGGAGGAGCTCTGTGCCTCCCCGCTGATCACTGGGGGACTGCGTCCCTGCTTGCCTCCCTTGTGTGCATCCCTGGGCACAACCTTTTCAGAGGTTTTGTGAATACTGTTGACAATTTCACAGTCACCCTCACTCGTCAGCACGTTAGTTTTTTATTCCAAATTTTTCACACATTTCTCTCACAAATGTTTGGGTTGGAAAATGTTCGATGCCCCCTCAGCCTTTTATCGGTTTTCCATTTTGATACACAAAACGGGGTGAGAGAGGGAAAACTGAAAACACCCAACCCTAAATGTTCATCTGGGTGATGGGGGAGGTTGACGAAAAATTGAAAATCTTTTAAAAAATGAACGTCAGGGAGGGAAAATGTCCCTAGCTGGGAAGAAAGGGCATTTTGGGACAGATTGTTCAGCTAGGTTCTAAGCAATCTGCCATCCGGGCAGCTTCCCACAGGGCATGGCAAACGAGTTCCTCTCCCTGGCTTTTTTCCTCAGAGAGGGGCTCTTTCTCAAGGATCTGTTGTAGTGCAGCAGTTCTGGGCTGGAGGCAAAGTCCCCAGGGACAGCTCTCTGGCCTGGGTTATGCAGGAAATCCGACTAAATATTTCAATGGCCCCTTCTGGCCTTAAAGTCTAGGGCTGTCTGACTTCTCCCATGGTTAATCCCGCTCCGCAGCCTGACCCCATGACAACCCCTGTGGGTTGCCTGCGCCCCAGAGAGGAGCTTGGCCTTTGCTAGACATCCCCCTTCTTCTGGGGCCATGAGGTTGGGTTGGAGGGCGCTCAGCAAGGGGAAGCCATGCTTGTGTGTCTCTGTTTCACCTCTCTCCCTCTGGTCACACACGTGAGGCATGCTCCCTGTTCACATGTCAGTGCATGTTACTGCTCTCCAGTCTCTCCGCTTTCCCTCCAGCTCCCTCTGTCCCCCTCACACCTCTGTGTATGTCTCCCCCTGCCTCCCCCGCTTCTCTCCCCTCCCCCATCATAGGGTGCTCACCTTGTCCCAGCCCCCCCACCGGCTTCCGCTTAGGCTTGCGCAATGGCTGGGGAGAGACGTCTCCATTCGCCTCCGGGCAACACTGAGGAAATTAATTCATCTCCTGAGCTTGTCAGGTTGTTCAAGTGCCCACGGCACCCCACCCGCCGTTTGACACACCTCCCTTCCGCTCCCTGCTTCTCCCCACCCGCCTGCCAGGGCTCCCCTGCTGCGGGGCTGCTCCCCGCGCCATCCTGGGGGACGGGGAATCCCTGGGTGTGGGGAGGCAGGGGGTAGCTTTCGGGAGGATTGGATGGGAGTGGGCACATGTGGAGGCATGTTAGCAAGTGTGTGAGCGTGAACACGTGTGTTGGGGGGTGAAAATGGGCATGTGTGTAGTGTGTGTGTGGGAGGTGTGTGCGAGTGGGGGGGCTGTGTGTGTGTAAGTGTGTGGGGTGTGTGAGTGGGGGGCTGTGTGTGTCAGTGTATGTGGAGTGCGTGCGTGTGTCAGTGTGTTGGGTGTGTGAGTGTGGGGGACTGTGTGTGTGGAGTGTGCGAGTGAGGGGGCTGTGTGTGTCTGTATGTGGAGTGCGTGCGTGTGTCAGTGTATGTGGAGTGCATGCGTGTGTCAGTGTGTGTTGGGAGTGTGAGAGTGTGGGGGGGCTGTGTGTGAAAATGTGGGGGAGAGGGAGAATGTGCAACTATGCAGGATGGACATGTATGTGAAAATGGGTCTGTGTGGGGTGTGTCAGTGTGTAGGATGTATGTGTGTGAAACAAGGGGCATGCATGTGGGAGCTGTGTGTGTGGAGCATGGGAGTATGCGGGAGTGAGACTGTGCATAGACACGTGAAATAGAAATGTGCGAATGTGTTTGTGGGGGTGAGGGGAGGTCAGTGTGTCTGGGAGGGAGGGAGGGCACTAGGGCTGACTAGTTTCCACAGGCTGGCCTTGTTCTCCATCCCATACACAGGCTTAGGTGGTGGACAGGGTCCTTGCCCCCCTTGTGCTGTCTGGGGGGCACCCCTGCACCCCCCTCTCCAGCGACGCCGCACTGACTCCGGCGGCCTCAGTTCACCTCAACTTCCCTACTCAGCCGCCCGTAAATTACCTCATCCCTGGGGCATGACAGCCAGTTCCTCCTGCTGCTTCCCAGCCCCGTCATTAGGGCCTCACCTGCCAGACACGGTCCCCCTCCCTCCATCACCCCGGAGGAATTCCTGAGAGCCGCCCGCTGTGCTCTGAAGTGCCCTCGCCTGCGCCAGGGGGCACAGGAAATTCCACAGCTCATGAGAGGGCAGAGGCAGCCCTTCCCGGGGACACAGTCCCCGCAACTCACCACCCCAAGGCCCGGCGGTGCCCCTGCCTCACAGCATTTCGGTGCCAGTGTCCCCACCCCAGACCACATCATCCCCCCCCCCATGGGGTTCCCCAGCTCCCTGTCGCAGCCTGGGTCGGCAGTACCCCTCCCCTCTGGTTGTGGGGCTGAGGGGCTCCAAAACCACAGGCTTTTACACCCCCCCCAATTCCGTTTGACGCAGGGACGGGCACTGGGCCCTTTGGGGCATGAGGCGAAACCAGTGATCCTCAGGAGTCAGTGCCCACCGAGAGCCCAGCTCCCCATCCCCTGCGCCTGGCCGGGGACAGGCCCCCAAGGCCTCGGCCTCACCAGGGCACCAGCCAGGCAGTCAGTTACTGTGAGAAGGAGCCAGGCGCTTCTGGGCTAGAAGCCGCCAGCTGAAGGGTTTTGGGTGCCCGGGGCAGAAGCCAGTTCGGACCCACTCACTGTGCCCTCCCCCAGGTTGCTCCCGGCCCCGCCCAGCCGCACGGCTCCCCTTCCAGCAGTGGGCAGGGTGAGCCGTAAGGACTCTTGAGTACCACTTGCCCCTCCGGTGCTCCGCTTCCCCCTGGGTCCATGGCCCCTCAGGGCTCTCCCAGGAGGGACTTGTTCTCGTGCCCCCTTGGGGCCACCGAGGAGGGCGGAGAGGCAGATGGGGCATTCCCATGCGATGCCGTCAGAGTCTCTGGGCATCCTTGGATCGTGCCCGACCCTGGTGGGAGTGTCCGGGGGCCGCTCCGGGCTCTGTCGGGGTGAATCTAACGCCTCTCCCCCCTCTTGCCCGCTGTAGCTGAATTACCTTGGCCCCCCCTTCAATGAGCCGGACTTCAACCCTCCCCGGATGACAAGGGCCGAGATGGTGCCCAGTGCCACGGTGGACTTTGAGTTGTGGCGCAGCCTGAACGACAATGCCCGGCTGGCAGCCAATTACCGGGCCTACACGCACCTGCTGTGCTACCTGCGTGGCATGGATGGGCAGGTGGCCAAGGCCGAGCTGCGCAAGAACCTGGGCCACTTCTGCACCAGCCTGCAGGGCCTGGTGGTGAGCATCGCCAGCGTCATGTCCTCGCTGGGCTACCCGCTGCCTGGGCAGCTGGGCAGCGCCGACCCCACCTGGGCCCGGGGGCCCAGCGCCACCATCCCTCACAACGACTTCCTGAAGAAGATGGACGACTTCTGGCTGCTCAAGGAGCTGCAGACCTGGCTGTGGCGCTCCGCCAAGGACTTCAACCGCCTCAAGAAAAAGGTGCCGCCCGCTGCCATCCTGCTGCGCCTCGAGGCACGGGGCTTCTGACCGCTGCCCCCTCCTGCCCTCCATCGCCACGCTGCGCCTCGAGATGGGGCTGCTGACTTCCCCTTCCCCTTTCCAGCGGACCTTCCACCTCCCCACCCAGTCCCCACTGTGCCCCCCACCCTAGTCCCCCTCCCTCCCTTCCAGGGCTCCCAATCCCCTCCCCACCTGTGATGCCAGGCAGCATGTTCCTGTCCCCCCTTTGCCTTGTTCCCAGCAAGGGACCGATTTGCTTTCCACAAGCACAGAACTGACTCTTCCTCCTCACTACAGCCCAGAGCTGCAATAAGCCCCACCCTCAGATCTGGGCAGCAATAAGCCCCTCCCCTTTCACCTAAAGTAGCAATAAGCTCCACCCCCAGATATGGGCAGCAGTAAGCTCCTCCCCTTTCACCCAGAGCAGCAATAAACCCCACCCCCATGTGCTCTGGGCAGCAGTCAGCACTATTTACCATGGGCAGCACTAAGCCTTGTCTGGCTTTGTTTCTTGCTGCTTCTTACTCTGTATTCCTGGTTTGATCCAATTCTTCCTCTGCGTCCCCCTCCCTTGCTGCAACTCCCCACCCCGCCTCTCACGCACAAAGACCTGGATTCCTCCAGCCATGCCTCAGGTGCAGAGTCCCTGGCACTGGCCTGCAGCCTGGCCTCCGTGGCTCCTCGGGTGCTCTCAGCCCTGCTTTCCATGCATCACTTCCCTCATGGCTGGGGGCAGGAGCAGAGATGGGAAATGCCACCAGCACCAGCCTACTTGTCATATCTGCAAATGGGGCCAATCCCACCCCATGCACTGTAGCATCATGGGGCAAGAGGGGCTAGAAATAGGATGGATCCGGGTGTGAAACAGGAAAGGCTGGGGGTTCAAAAAAGGAAGGGGATTGAAACAGAAAAAGTTGGGGTCCAAAATAGAAATAGGTGGGATTTGAACCAGGAAAGGTTGGGGTCCAAAACAGGAAGGGGTGGGAGATGAACCAGGAGAGGTTGGGGTCCAAAACAGGAAGTGGTGGGAGTAGAAACAGAAAAAAAATGGGGTCCAAAACAGATGTGGCTGGAGTGGAACCAGGAAAGGTTGGTTTTGAAAGGCCCCCCAGTGTTTCTCCAGTTTCAGTGCTGCTGCATCTGCTGGCCCCACCTCCGGACAAAACACCCAGGACAGGGGCCAGGAAACTGGGAGAGCTAACCTAGGAAGGGGCAGGGCAGTCTCCCACTACCTCCTCCGCCACCTGTCTGTGCCAACCCCCTCGTGCTATGACACATGCAGCATTTCCTAGAAGTTTACATTGTCGCCCACGTAGCATTTGGGCAGTTGTGGGGGCACTTTACCTGGCATAGGCCCTGCTGCCCTCCCCCATGCCCCAGGCACGGGATCAGGGGCAAGGGCCTGTGCCCCCGCCCTCCTTCACCCCTCACATTCCCCCCATCGGGTTGTGTTTTTCTTGGTTTGTCTATATTAATATTTATTTATTTGGAGATGTTATTTATTAGATGGTATTTATTGCAGAATTTCTATTCTTGTATTAACAAATAAAAGGCTTCCTCCATGAGCTTGGCTCGCTTGCATCTGGGGTTGGGCTGCCTGAGAGCTCACTGGGCTGCTAGAGTTCATGGGGGGCTCTGCACTGGGGTCTGCCCCATCGTACCCCAGAAGCACAGGCCTCATCTGGATTTAGGATCTCGAGTCTCTGATTTAATGGGCATTGGAGCTGGATATAGAGAAAAGGATCAAACGTGCCTAGGCTCCTGTGGGGCACAGGGTACCCTAGGTCCAGCCCCCCAGATCCCTAATACACCCCCTGATCCTATCATACCCCAATCAGCTGCCCCAAATCCCACTCCAGAGTCTACCACACCCTGATCAGCCACCCCAATCCCTAACTCATGTAGCTATAACCCCAATCCACTCCCACTCCATCTAGCTGACCCGATGCAGATCCTGATCTGCCCCCGCCGCCCAAGGGCCATGTGCTATGTCACCCACATTTTCCTGGAAGGCTGGCTGCCCTGAAGCTTTGGGGTAGAGAAAGGGGTCTCCTAGGGGGAAGGAAAAGAAACAGGGACCTGAGAGGTGTTACCTGTAGGGTCAAGGAGACCCGGGTGGGGGAGGAGAACATTCAGGATGGGGGAGGGGGCAGTACAACAGCACCGGTGGGGGGCTAGGGCTGGGGAAAGAGAGTGGGATGAGGGGGAGCCTGCTCTTCAGCATGGAACAGTAATGCGGGGTCTGCCTGAGGTGGATGCTGGGGTGGGGCTGCATGGGAGGGGAGTCCCAGGCCCCGCTGCCCATCCTGACAGCTTCTACCTGTGCAACATGACGTGTCTGACAGGGAACAAGCCCTCCCCATCTCTGTGTGCGACAGCAGGCGCTTTGTGTCCAAGGGGGAAACTGAGGCACAGGGCAGGCATAGGGCGCAAGTCACAGCCAATCAAAAGCAGATCCCCATGAAGGCTGGGGAGAGAGGGGAGTCCTGGCTGAGCTGGGAGACCCTCACACCTCCCCCCCCCCCCGGGAGTTTCTGTCTCTCTGTCCCAGCCCTTCTCTGCCCATGTGGGGACTCATAGACTCATAGACTCATAGGTCAGAAGGGACCAATATGATCATCTAATCTGACCTCCCGCACAAGGCAGGCCACAAAACCCTACCCATACACATTTATAACAACCCCGAACCCATGACCGAGTTGTTGAAATCCTCAAAAATGAGATTTGAAGACCTCAAGCTGCAGGGAATCCACCAGCAAGCGACCCATGCCCCATGCTGCAGAGGAAGGCGAAAAACCTCCGTGGCCCCTGCCAATCCGCCCCGGAGGAAAATTCCTTCCCGACCCCAAATATGGCGATCAGCTAAACCCTGCGCATGTGGGCAAGACTCACCAGCCAGCACCCAAAAAAGATTTCTCTGCAGGCTAAGGGGCTGCAAGTTAGGCTTGAGGGGCACCAGTGGAGCTTCGGGCGGGAGGACCAGGGGGCTGGTGGTGACTCAAGCCATGGCGGATGCCTCACCCCCTCAGAGCCAGGCTGGGGCTGGGGTCAGCACCCTCCGCTGCAGCCCTTTGTCTCCTTGGAGCAGGGCTCCCGGAATCCGGCTGACTCAGCCCCGAGTTCCTCCCGGATTCCCATCAGGGGACAAAGCCAAGGCTGCCCTGGGTCAGGGATGGGGGGGGAGGAGGCCAAGACCCCAGATGAGTCACTCCTGCTCCCTCTTTGACCCCCTAGACCACAAGCTCTGCACAGCCCTACAGCTAAGCAGCTCTAGGGTGATTAACCCTTGGAAGGGAGACCACCCCAATGCTGCAGTCCCGGAACGCAGGCCCCCGTCGCCTGATGTACCCATTCTGCCTCCGTCAGTCGCCCTCGCTCCCTCAGTTGGCTGTGCTCATTCACCGTCACTTCCGCTCCTAAAATAATCTGCAGCTATAGAACAGCGGCTGGGCCCCTCCCCAGAGGCAGCTGCATCTCAGGCCTGGGTGAGGGATCCTTGTATAAACAGCCCCCCTCCCCAGAGACGGCTGCGTCTCAGCACTGGGTGGGGAGCAGCAGAGGCGTTAGAACTAGAACGGTTTCACACAGCGAAGTCCGGTTCTTCAGAACAGAGCCTGTGTGTGCGTGTCAGGGCAGTGTGGGCCCCGAGCCTGGCTGGGGACTCTGGGTGCTGCCCTAAGATGCTATCATCTTTATATTGAAATGAATAGCCCTGGAGAGCAGGGACCCCAGCTCTGGATTTCATGCCAGTCCTCAGCGTCCCAGGTACAAGAACTTTGTAATGAGCCCATGATGTGCACACGTGGCTGGCGGTTTGGGTGGGGGAGGGCAGCGTGGGGCCAGAGAGGAGGATGTGGAGCACATCAGCTGGATTTGTAAATGACCCGCCATGAAAGCATTAACAATACAGGCGTTTCATCCACAATTACTAGGCTTCAGAGTTAACACGTCTGCAAAGTCCAGAGCTGTGAAATAGTGGGGAGCGGGCCCAGGAGAACACTGACCAGTCGGGACAGCATGGAGGGGAGGGGGCAGACGGCCGCATGGGTCAAGTGGAGAAGCCTGGGTCTGAGACAGGCCCTTGTGTGACCCTTGGGGCCTGTCCCAGCCAGCCCTGTGCCTCAGTTTCCCCGATGCAATGGGAGTGAGAGGCTCTTGTGCGGACCTGTGTTTGCAGCAGGCCTTAGCGAGACGTGTGGACCAGCAGCCAGAGAAAGCAGGGCCCCAGAACCCAGTCCATCTGATCAGCCACTGTGCCCCCCCCCACTCCCACCCCCGCAGGCCCGCATGGAACAGATGGCAAGGCCCCGGCAGAGAGGGGGTTAACGCGGAGCCCTCGGCTCCCTGGCAGCCAGGGTCGGAGCTTGGGATCCTGGCAGGAGCAGTGACACCCAGTGGCCACTTGGGATAACGCAGTCGCCCATCGGCGCAGGGAGCCCCAGGAACCCCCTAGCTCCGCTAATGCCCCCGGCCCTGCAGCCCGCCCCTCTCGCCCAGCCCTGGGCTCGCCCAGCCCTGCCCCCCAGCCCAATCTCTCCGGGAAGGGGGCTCCCCAGCTCCCCCAGGCCCTGCCGCATGCACCCCGCCCCCCGTAGCACCTGCTCTGAACCCCCCACACTCCCACCAGCCCCCCATTCACTCGCCCCAGGGGCGGTGGGGCCCATGATCCCCCCCGATTCCCGCCCTGACTTTACGCTCTCATGGGTGCGTAGCTGAGACCCTGCCCCAGGATGGGGTGCGAGGGCCGCCCTCGGGGCAGGAGCAGCCCCGGGTCAGTGGGAGGCACTGTGAAGAGCTGATGCAAAACCTGCCACCCCCCACACAGCACTTCCCTCTGCGGGGGACCTTGGCGGGGCTCAGTGGGCTCTGGGGGCAGGGGCGCCCTAAGGGGCGCTGTCTTGTGTGGGGCGGGGGGCTCAGTAGGGGGCACTGTGCTGTGGGGGCTCAGTAGGGGGCGCTGTGCTGTGTGGGGTGGGGGCTCACTGGGTGGGGCACTGTGCTGTGGGGGGCTCAGTTGGGTCACTGTGCTGTGTGGGGTGGGGGGCTCACTGGGGGGGGCCGGGGGGGGGGGGGGCCCCGGGGGGGGCGCGGGGCGGTGGGGGGTGGGGGGCTCAGGATTTGGGCACCACCTTGCACGGGCCCACGGTTAGCCCTTTGGGAGAGATGATGGACCCAAGGAACTCAGCTGCTTCTCGGTCAAACATGCATTTCAGAGGCTTCGAGCACAGATGGCTCTGACCGGGTCTCTCTAGGACTCTGCCTGCATGATGATTGTGAAGGGCCTGGGCTTCCCAAAAGAAGAGGCTGTCGTCGCTCCAGATAACTACAGCATGGTCTAGCACGTCCCTGGAGACATGGCTCCGTGGGGAATGAATGCCAGACCACTGCTGCCAAACAGGGGCTGTGTCTTACACTCTTGAACCCCATAACCTGCATCCTGACTCCCTGGGTGGACCTTACACGCTGGTTCTGTAGCATGTTCCTCATTCCAGCTCCTGTCCGCTGCCCCCAGCTTCCAGACACCGCAGCAATGGCTCACTGATCTTCCACCCAGTGCAGCTATTTGCACACCTCCCTCTTGCATCTGCTCTGCTCTTCCTCTGCCTTTTTTTCTGGAATAGCCTGCTCAGTGTGTTATGTCGAAGTCCTGCACAACTGCTCCCCCCACTCCTGCTAGGACAGCTCCCCCAGATCCTCCCGCCACCCCAGCGCTGCCCTGGGGCTTGCATTTCTCTCCCCTCTGCAGCCTGCCCTCATCAGCTCTTTGCACTCAGTTTTCTTCCCCGTGTGAGCCACAGGGAATCGCATCTGAGGTTGCACTGGGAAGCGACCCGGGTGTGTTGAATTCAGAACTGCACAGCTAAGACACCCAAATCCCCTTAGCTTCACCGGCCATCATCCACCCATTGCAGGAAGCCTTGCGGGGTTTGTGATGGCAGCAGTGATTAAACTGGTTGTTAACTCCACCTTCGAGTTTTCTTCCTTTGTGGCGTCGCTCCCTGGCATGGCTGGGATAACGTGAGCAAGAAGGATGGCAGCAGTCCAACCAGGCCTGCTTAAAAATGCTCCAGTTTTGGTATGAAAATTGGGATTACACATGAAGTTTGGCTGCATAAAGGGTCTGCTTGCCACGGACAGCGCTGATATGTGATTAAAATACGGGAGACCTGAAAACCCAGCGTTTGTAACCCCAGCTGGTGGGTGCTGGCTGCAGCAAGTGGGGGAAATTCAAATATCTAGAGGCTCTTTTTGAAAAGTAACGACTTGAGCCCCCACTCGTGATTTCTGGGATCTCTAAATACCTCCCCTGGGCATCTTTAATAAGCAAATACTTTCCCCCCCCCCACACAAGCAGTGAGTGTGTGTGTGACGCAAGGAGAGCTCTGTAGAGGGAAGGGGATTCCAGTATCAACTTGGAAAAGTAGGGTACGAACAACTCAGCTATATATAGCCATGCACATCATAAGTAAACGCCCACCAGCGTGCCGCTCTGACTCAGTTTGCCACCCACTGGTGTGAACAACCAATAACAAATATCCCTTATGGATTGTTTTCCCTCTTGCTGCACCCTGGACCCTGACCATGGTGCTTCATGGGAAATGTAGTCTAGCAGAGAGCCCGTAGAGGAGAATGGGAGCATAAAGCAACCCGACTACAACTCCCATAATGCATTGTGGCTCCATTTTGAAACAGTCTAGTTCAGTGTTTGGCCAATCACCTGTTAAGCCTGTGGCCTGATGCTCTAGAGGGAAGGGAGCTCACCACTGCCACTTGTTGGTGAGCACGGGGAAGAGCGAGCCCACAGCTGAGTGAAAACACCAGAGGGACAGAAGCTCCATGGAGTGCTCTGCTGCCATCTGGGGGACAGAAATGAGGCTGAGCTTATTTGCATTTTATTACCCATTGTCCCAGCCTGAATATTTGGGTCATTTTTCTTTAAATTCTTTTAAATTTTAGGTGATGGCCTAATAAACTGTTATTTTCCTACTTGTAGGACAGTTGGGTAACAGAACTGTACTAAGAATACCCTGGGTGAGGGGGTCACCCTAACCAAAAACACAATCGTGCATCACTGATTTTGAAAGGGGGGTATACGAGTGCTTAATGGTAGGCAGTAACAATCAAGTGAAAGAGAAAGGTATTTTATTGTGTGGGGTATATGCTTGGTAGGAAGGACTTTGCTTAAATGTCTGAGGTGCTGCTTAGGGCCTTGATAAGGTCTTGGTCTTCTGGAACTATGGGGAGTAATAGTAGGGCTGAATGAAGTCCAATAATGTTCTAATACCACTGCTAACAAGCTAACATCACCATAGGTGGGTTATGAGGAGGAACCTTGGGAACAGACCTGCCTTGAGTGCTTTGGGATAACATAAGCAGCTGCACCAAACTGTGAGTGGGGCACAGCTGAAGAGGGAGGAGAAAGCAACTGTTAAAGGAACGTTTGTTTGTGGTCATTCACACTGGCAAGGGAGGGATGAGTTAGAGGACAGGGCTGAAGATACCCTGGGGTGGGTATTTACTTAATAGTCACATTAATACATATCGTTCCTGTGCTTTCCCAAGATTATGCTGGGTTCCCTTTCCCTCTAAGGAAGCCCTTCTTATTTCATACACAGGCATGGGAGTGGGGAAATATTTGCCTCTTAAGAGCTCCTAGGGAAGATATTTAGTGATCCTGGACATTCGGGGGGGAGCTCGAGGCCATGGTATTCACTAGTTTTCTAAAGGAAGTTCTAGCTATTTGAACCTGCTCTCCTTGCTTCAGACAGCCCCTGGCAGAAGGGATTACACACCCAGAACTCTTTGGGAGGGTAGGACAGAGCCTGTAAGGGCAGCTATGGGGGTAGGGAAAGAGCAGGCCCCATGGGGATGGAGCTGGGAGATATCATTCATCCCACTGGGCCTGACACTGATCCCAGGACTATTCAAACTCCCTCCCTTGGCTTCCATTAGCCCCTATCCTACCAGTCCCTATGGTGGCTGGGGTGGGGGCTCAGGAAGGGGCCATGCCCAGCCCTAGGTTATGGAGGATGAAGTGGCAAAGGCCAAGCTGGCACTGGGAGGTACATGAGGTTCTAGCTGATGGGACGACCGGCAGCATCCAGGAGGAAAGAGCTGGGGAAGAGGCAGATCAGGCCAGAGATAGACCACTGGCTCTGCTTCTTATCCCCATAGGCCCACATCTTGTTCAGCTTGGGAGACATCCAGGGATGAGTGCTTGCCGTCTGGGTCTAGCCTAGGGCAGCAGGGCCTTGCCTTCCAGGTAAGCAGTTGGGTGTCAGACCCCAAAATCTGGAGATTCTTTCCAAAGCAGATGACACTGGACATGCTGGTCTGTCCGGAGAGTGTCAAACTCCCTCTACGCAGCCCCAAGTGTGGGTAAGACATCTAGGGCTCCCAAACACATTAAGGGGAATTGGGGCCCCACTGCTAGAGCTCCTACCCCCACATCCACGTACCCATCAGCTCTGCACAGGCCTTAAGGAAGATAGGTGAGATGTGGTGCAGGGACGGGGGGAACACAACCGCTCCCTGCCCATCGGTGGCACTGGGGCCATTTGAATCAGCTTCTTCCTGGCTGAGGTTGGGGGACCTTGTGTAGGTGCTGAAGCAGGGATCTCTCGCCCCATGGCTTTCTCTGCCCCAGGCCTATGCTCCCTACATGGTCCCTGGGGGAGCCTGGGCTGAGCGCCAGTCCTATTGGGATTCTGCTGGTGGCCTCTGGCTCTGTGCCCATCTGTCGGAGCCCAGTGGGACACTCTGAAAAATTTCGCACAGTCCGAAAACTCCTCAGTGGAAGACAGCATCCAGGGGGCCCTCTGCTATAGCTGGAGAGCGTGGCAGCAGGGCTGAATGAGCCCTGGGCAGCCTCCCTTCCCCAGCACAAACCAGGCCAGAGTCGGGGGAGGCGGTGGAGCCTGAGGACTGGCTAGAGGGCATTTTCTCAAAGGAGGTGGCACAGACCTGTCTGATGCCAGGCCTTGGGCCTAGGCAAACAGCTGATGCCAAACCATGAGTGGGGCATGGCGGGGGAGGAAACCTATTGCTGAAGGGGCACCTGCTTAGTGGTTGTGGTGGGGAACTCCATCAGAGGACGCAGCTGGAGACACTCAGGGGCAGGACTTGGCGGGTGTTTACTTATTATTCATCAAAAAAGATAGATGAGTTGTTAATGCTCTGTTTTCCCAAGATGGGTGCTGGTTTCCCCTTTCCCTCTTACAAAGCTCTCCTTCTTTCATACACACTCAGTGCTTGTCCATGGAGAAGTGTTTGCTCTTAAGCGAAGATACCAGGGAAGATACTTAGTGATCCCTGGAATTTGGTGAGGCAGCTCCCGCCCATGGTATTTGTTACTTTTCAAAAGGAAGCCCTCAATATTTGACCCAGACCCTTGTTGCTGCACACACCATCCCACAGACCAGGTTACGCACCTGGGACACTTTGGTTTTCAGGCCTTCAGTGTTTTGACACAATGCTGACACTTTCTAGCAACAAGCAGACCCTTTTTTGAAGAGGTCTGTAGAGGAGTTAGAGACACAATACACGGAGCAGGATGTTTCAGGGAAAGGGGGGGAGGAGGAGCAGAGCAGAGCAGATGAAGGAGGCAGGTGAGCATGATGTAGCTTGATTGGATGGAAGGGTGTTAAGCCATTGCTATGGTGGGGATGAGGACTGGGGTGGGGCACTGGATGGGAACAGGGATGGGGGTGCTATGTGTATGGATTCGGGGTTGGGTCCACCAAGAGGGGCAAGTTATGGGGCTTGGAAGAGTAGGATAGACCCTGTAAAGCTGTTATGGGACAGTAGGGGAAGGCAAGGCCTGTGGGGCTGCAGGGAGCAGGACACATGTGAAGCTGGAGCTGGGATATGTTACTGGCTCCCCTCAGCCTAACACTGACCCCCCGACTCCCGTATCCCCCTCCCTTGGCTTCCTTTAGCCCCAGCCTCCTGGGTCCCCAGGGTGGCTGGGCTGGGGGCTCACGCAGGGGTCCTGCCCGGTGCTTGGCTTGACGGGGGGGCAATACCCAGTCCTGCATTGTGGAAGATGAAGTAGCACAGGTCAGGCTGGCGCTGGAAGCCCTGCCTCTTCTGCAGCCTCTGCATGGGGTAGTTGTTCACAGCCACATGGCCATAGCTGGGGTAGCCGAGTGCGTGCAGCCGCTTGGCTAGCACGTTCGTCAGCACCCCACTGTAGCCGCGTCTCCGGTGCTGGGGCAGAGTAAAGCCATGCCCCATGGCACCAAATGGGTCTGAAATGTTCCAGCTGACAGGGCGGTCAGAAGCGTCCAGGAGGCAGAAGCTGGGGAAGTGGCGGATCAGGCTTTCCAGGAGCCTCCTGCTGTGCGCGTTCCCCCCCATAGAGCCACGTCTCGTTCAGCAGGTCAGTGTGGGAGACATCCAGGGAGGAGAGCCTCACGGCTGGGTCCAGCCTGTGGGGACAGAGAGCGACAGGACCAGGCCCCAAGGGTCAGCAACGGGGAGTCAGACCCGAGAAGAATGAGATTGACCCTAAAATCCTGTGGGTTTTTGAAAAGATGATGCTGTGTTTCCTGCTCTCCCTCGACAGCTGAACTCCCCTGGCCCTGAGCCATGGGTGTGACTGTTGCCAACCCTCCTCATCAATTCTGCCCCCACCCAGGTTTACAACAAATGTCACCAGCTTCCCCAGCCTCCCCTCTGCACCTCCCGGTGTCCTTCCACCCCTCCCAGCCCTGTGGGGGCTACAGCGGGCTCCCCCCTACGTATTCCAGGACGGGTGTCCCAGGAACAGGGGGAGTAAGATCGCCGTCCTGTCCCCATTACTCACAGGAGGGAGAGGGCGTGGAGCCACCCTGACATGCTGAGCAATTCCTGCTCACTGCTCCCCGGCCCCAGTGCCCATCCTTGGAAGAAGGGTGTCATGTTACCGCGGGAAGGGGGAGGAGCTTAGAGCTCTTACTGCATCAGCTCTGATTGGCTGCACTTCCCCAGGAGGGATGTCTGGGAGAGGCAGGCAATCAGAGGGGGCCTCCCCGACAGGCAGGGGGAATTCCCACGGTCATTGGGAGATGGGCTGCACCCAGTCAAACTGGTGGGACTCAGGAGAGCCAAGGGCAGGGGGGAGTTGGCTGGCTCAAGGGGGTGGGGAATGGGACTGACCCGCACCGTTGGCCAGGTGGGTCGTGGTGCAGGGAGAGAGGGAACACGGATGCTTGCTGCCCAAGCCCTGGCAGGGCTGCCGGCTGATTGCAGGAGTGCCCGGTTCCCAGGGGCACAGGTGGGTCCCATTGCTGGCACATAAACCGTTTGGCTCAGTTTCCTGGCAGAGGCCAGGGACTCTGGACAGGAGCTGAACAGGGATCTTCCTCCCCATGGCTGGCCCCAGCCCTTGGCTACATGCCCCAGTCCCCGCGGGGTCCCTGAGGGAGGCTGGGCTCAGTGCCAATCCCACTGGGATTCTGCTGGTGGCAACAGGACCCCAGGCCCAGGCCCAGCATGGGGAATATTCAGCCAGATCTTGGGCATCCCCTACCACATTGGCCAATGTCCTCCCTCTCAGGCCGTGCCCTTCTCTACCACAGCCCACCTCTGTGGGGCCCTGCGGCGCAGCAAGACACTGACTGGATTTCAGGCAAGGTGCTGGGATCCGGGTGGAAGTAGGAGAAGTAGCGGTGCACCTCCAGCTTGGCCCCCTTTGCCTGGGCGATGTCCCTGGAGGCCTCGAACAGCCCGTCCCGGAACCCTGCAGGGGCAGCGACGAGCTGTGAGCAGTGGGGAGGGGGAGTGAACGGTGCTGACAAAAGGGTCCATGCGTGTGGGGAGCCCAGCCTGGCACAGGGGGCAGGAGGGGCAGGAGTCTGAGCTTCCAAACCCACCTGCCCCAGGCCTTGGGGGAGAGGATGTGGTCAGGCGAGGTAACCTCAGCCCAGCACAGACAAGGGGCTTGTGTCTGCACCCACAGGGCTCATTGGAGCCGCCCAGCAGCCTGAGGTGGGGGGATGGTACATCATGGGGGATGCTGGGGTTTGGCCCAGACAGGCCAAATATGCTCAGTTGCAGTGGGGCTCTCCCCAGTGCTGTGGGGCCCACATTACCGTGGATACAGAAGGCCTGGCCCCAGTTGACAGCACTGTCGAGCAGAGCCCAGTAGGCATCCACGTCCCGGTAATACGCCGCATATGTGTGGTTGTAGAAATCAGAATCGTCCGTTGTCACCTGCTGGGGAGACATGGAGCTCAGTGGGGAACTCCCAATGAATCACTGATCTGCCTTCCTTCTCCTGCCCCCCAGGCAGCCTGGACCCACCCTGGGAACCCCTATAGGGGAAAAGCTCCAAATCCCAAACCCTGCCCCCTCCACGAGCCAGCCTAGCCCCATCTTGTGGCCCCTGACCAGGCTTTCCCATCCTATGTGTTGGGACCCAAAAGAGGGTCACCAGAATGTTTCAAAGGGTCATGGGGCAGCTCCTATTCCATGGAGCTGGCTGGGCCCACCTCCCTTCTACAGCCATGGCATCCTCTGGGGCCCCAGCGCAGCTAAGATTAGCCCCAGACCTCATGACAACAGGAGTCTGGGTGGGCCGTGTCTGCGTGAGGAGCACTGCAGCCCTGGGAGCCAGGTCACAACTCCACTCTCACAAACGCGGTGCAGTCGAGGAAGGGGAAATCGGAGCAACGCTGCCATCTCGAAGGCAGCAACTCCTGGAGCAAAGCGCCTGGTCCAGCCAGCCCCACAGCAAAGGAGCTGCCAATGTGGGCTGGGCTCCAGGCAGGACCCAAGGCCCACTGCAAGGGGCAGGATGTGACCAAAGCCACCCCCGGGTCTCACTCCCAGACTATTTACTGGGTCACGACCAGCCATAAACATTTACAAATGGGGCCTGAGCCCAGAAAGGAGGAGGAGCACAGCACTGGAGGGGAAGGACACCAGTCCCCGTCTCTACGGCCTGAGCCAGTCTGGTCCCTACACCAGTGTCCCTTCGGGAAGAGAACCCCAGATCCCACTCCCCACCTCCCGAGAGAACCAGCCCCCCCAGTGTTCCACGGGGACTGAGGGGTGTCACCTCTCTGCGTGGCCGGGTGAGGACGGCTTTAAACTCGGGCCACGAATCTACCAGCACCTCGTGCCCATCCGGGTTCCCACGGTTTATGGTCCTCACGGCTCCGCAGACCTGCCAGAAATGGGGGTGGGGCTTAGAGCCGGGGGATGGGCAGCAATTCCAGCTCTCCGAGCTCTGCCAGGAGCCTCCCAAAGTTTGTCTGGGGGTTTCAGCATCTTGTGATCTGCACAACGGCGGGGTTCTTTGCCCTGCTCCAAAATGGCCACCTTCGCTCATCCCTGCCAATGGGGCTGGCGCCACAGGCTGCCCTTAGTCAAGATGGCCACCATCCCATAGTGATTTCAGTGGGCCGAGGCCAGGGAGGGCGACTGTCTTCCCTCCCAGGGTTTACTCTCCTGGTTGTGGGTCTGACCCCTGTTCTGTGGCCCCGGGGCTGGTGTGGGAGGGGAGACCCTGAGCAGGGAGAAGGGGGTTAAAGACCCCACACGTTTGAGCCACGCAATGGGCATGGAGCCACGGAGGGAGTGAGTGCTATCCAGCTTTCTGATTGGCTGGCACAGAGCCCACCCATGCAGTGATTGGCTGGCAGTCAGCCTGCCTGCATTTTTATTGGCTGATTTGGAGCCAACCTGCCCTGTGATTGGCTGGGGAGGTCCTGCCGGCTACGCTGGGTGAGCAGCAGGAATTCGGTGCTGGGCTTGGACTTTGGGAGGCACGAGGAGCGAGTGGGGAGGGGGCGGCCGGGAGAGCAGCCAGGGCCTGGGACCCTGCCCCCCATGCTACCCACCTGATCCGTAGGGCACTGGGGCCTGCCCCCCTTCCCTACCTGATCTCTGACCCATCTCCCGGGGAGACAAAGGGACGTTCCCCTGCTTCTGCCCCATCTAGGGGTCTCAGTCCTGCCCTGGGGCAGGCAGTGGGGGCAGCTGTAGCCATGTCACCTGCAACGTCTCAGGCAGGCTCCTCCGCAGTGTCGCCTCCAGCATCTGCAGCTTGGAGGAGCAGCTCAGGAGCAGCATCTCTGGTGGGGACGGGCCCTTGGCCGCTTCCAGGTGGTGTGACACGGGGGGACCTAGAATCCGAGAAACCCATCATTTACCTGTGTCTGTCCCCACCCCCACGTAACCACTGCAGGAGACAGGACGTTGGTAACTTCCCATCCCTGTGTGACACGCTGTACGCCACGTACACCCTGTAGTGTGATCTGTGAATCATTCCTGTTCAGCCCTGTCGTGTAACTGTGCACGGTCTGATGGGATGTCATGTAAGGGGTGTCTGGAATGCTCAGGACACACTGAACGTTGCTGTTATGGTAACATGTTTTCTGCAATGCCATACATGTGTACGGAGATGAAACGCTGCTGTGTTATGTCCGCAAAGGTGTGTCTCACATGGCTTGAATAGAGGCAGATAAACATGAAGCTGAGCGTCCACGCCTCCCAGATGCATAGACGCAGGAGCAGTGGACTGGGCTGAGCACCTTATAAGGGGAGACTCATTTGACTCCTGTGAGGGAAATTGTGCCCATTGCTGGACATGGCCCATCACCTGACCTCAGTGCTGTACACTGCAGCCTGCAAATCATTACCTTGTCCATCAATTTATCAAAGAAATTGATACGTCCCATATTGTCACTCTGTGAAGTCCCTACACACACTCAATCCACATGCACTATTTTAGATAAAACAAACATACACGTTTATTGACTACAGCAAGATGTTAAGTGATTATAAATCAGAGTAAAATGAATCAAGAGTTTAGATCACTATTAATTAAAAGGTAATTTGCATTCTAACCTAAACTTAATATTTCATTAGCTTTTTATTTCTTGATGTTGGCTTACCCACAAGCTGGCTGAGATGGATTTTGCAGCCAGCCCTCCCTGCCGCCCCCTCCCCATGAGCCGTTTCTCTGTGTCCTTGATGTTGCATTGCAGATGGATTCCAAGGGAGACCTTCAGAGACAAAGATACCACTCTCTTTTGAAAAGTTTCCTCAACACCCCCTGGGGTCAGGTGATCGGTCGTGTCCGGCAATGGGCATGATTTCCCTCACAGGAGTCAAATGAGCGTCGCCTTATCAGGTGCGCAGGCCAGTCCATTGTTCCTCTGTGCATGTCTCTGGGAGTCATGGACGCTCAGTTTCGTGTTTGTCTGTATCTGTTCAGGCCGTGTGAGACACACCTTTGGAGATATGCCATAGCAGCGTTTCATCTCCGTACACATGTATGGCATGGCAGGTAGCGTGTTACCATAACACCAGTGTTCAGTGTGTCCTGAGCATTCCAGAAACCCCTTACATGACACACTTTGCATCAGACCGTGCACAGTTACACTGGAAGGGTGAACATGACTGATACACAGATCACACTAGAAGGGTGTACATGGAGTACAGTGTGTCACACCCTGCAGTAACCATCCTTCAAAACCAAAGCAGTTGGGGTGCAGCCCCTCTGCTCACCAGAGGCCCTACATTTGCATTCCCAACCTGTGGCCCTAACAATGCCAGGGCTGGTCTGTGCAGGGCTAGCATGGCCCCAGTAGCTCCCACTCACCTGGGCAGTCTGTGCCAGGATAAGGAACAGAACCAGAGAAGATGGGGGATCAGGTGCCCGTTGGACAATGAGATCCTTGCCTGGCAGCGTCTGGTCCCGTCTCTGCTGGGTCTCTCCTTCAGGGGCTGCTCTAGCCTCTTATCCCCAAGCAAATGAACCATTAACAGAGTCTATGTCTGGCCTTCAGCCAGGGGCACGCCCCTAGAATCACATGGTGACATCAGGCCCCTTCCGTGGGCAGCGGGCTGTTGGCCCCGAACAGAACCTTGCTCCCCTCCCGCACCTTTCTACCAGAGGCACCTCAGCCTGATACATTATCCTTTTAAATATTAATTCAAATCAGTCTGTACTTGGTATAATTTTGAGATTGTTTGTAAATGTCTGTACTATGTCCACTGGCCAGTTTATCTGTTCAGTTTCCCTGCTTCCAATACATAGATATATTTATAAAAAACTTATTTTAGGTACAAGAAGCCACACTGTGCAATGTAATGTTTGTATCTAATTGTAAAAGACACTCTCAAAATGAATATATGAATTCTTCAGCTAGGAGTTGGCACTGAGTGATTGAAGTGTGAATGGCTGAGCAATTGAGGTGGGTACAGAAAGGGAGAGCAATTGAACAATTGATCTCAGTAAGGGATGCCAAACAGACAGGAAAACACCAGCTTCACCTAGAAATGTTTGAAGGAAAGAAGAAAGGAGTGAAGATGATCATAGGCTGAAGAGGGACCCACCCTAATGACTTTGGAGCCAGCCCATTTCAAAGGACAAAATCTGATCAGGCTTGCAACAATGTGGGTGATTAAGGATCACACCAAAGATTCAGTTGCAGCATGACAGTGCAAAACCCATAGAGTTACTTAGGGTCCTCTCCCTATAAAATGGGACAGAAAGATGAAAGCTGGAGGTTTGGGTCTACATCACCACACCAGCCAGGCAGAACCTTGCTCCTCACCCTCATGCTACAGTCACTTGGCCAGTGACTACCACGAGCACCTAGAGGCTGGTAACTATAACATCTGTGAGCCCCCATTTATGTTTGTCTGTCTCCCTGTCTGTGTGTGCCTGTCAGTGTGTGTATGAGTGTGAATGAAAATACCAACTGAAACGTGTGTCAACAAAGTCTATTCTATTACTAACAAGAATCTCTGTAATTATGGTATCGATACAATGTTCATACTGTTTTCCTAGTGTTTACCTTATTGATACTATTTCATTAGGTAAAGCACAATATTGGTATTGCTGTAGTGTTGATACTATTTTCTTGGTATTTGCATCATTGATACTATTAAGAAATTTCTGTATTCACAATAAACATGGCTTGTTGCCTTATCCCCTGAAAAAGATCCTGTGATATTTGTTAGTTGGGTAACAGGGCGAGGAGTGAGAGGATTTCCTGGCCAGCGGAGTAGAATTCTGAGGAAATGCGAGCCCAGCCGGGAGTGGGGCATGAGCAGACAAGATCTGTGGCACCCCTCGATCCCACCCCCCACAGTCGCCCCTCACAGGTCTGCTGACAACCCTCAATCCTGACCCCCAACCCCAACTATCCCAGCCCTGGGCTCCCGCACAGCAGCTTTCCCAGCTCTGTCTGCCTATTGCTTTGACGGAGGCTGGTGCTGGGACAGGAGCTCCCAGGCTAGGCCTGTCTCCTTGGCTGTGTCCTTGCCTCTGGTTTCTGTCTCTCCGAGCCCTGTGCTCTGAATCGCACTGTGCTTGTATTGGCCACGCTCTGGCTGAGATCTTGCGGGGGCCTCTACTACATGGGGGAGCAGCCCAGGGGTCCGGGCTGGAAAGGTTTCCACCTACCACAAGATGGAATGTGCCGGGGTGGGGCTGCCCCACTTTGTTACCAGCCAGGAGCAATGCAGTCAGTATCTGCAGTGCCCCAGTGCTGTATTTGTTCCTTAGCTGGAACCCAGCCTCAGCGAACGTAAGCTGAAGGCAGAGGCCATGTTAGCAGGAACTGCTGCCTCAGTACCCCCAGCTCGCTGGGCTCCATCTTGGCTCACCCTCCTTTTGTCTCTGTGTCCCCCTAGCAGCTCCTGGTCTGCTGAGTCCCTGGGGTTCTCACAAAGACAGGCGCCTCCCTCGCACCCCAGGTCGGTATTCCAAACTGCAGCAGGGCTCCTCCCATGTCTGCCAGGCAGCTAGTGCTAAGTCACTGGCAAAATGCACAGTTAAGGTTGCCTGGAGCTGCCACATGGCCCTTCCAGAATGTCTGGCCCAGCAAAACTCACACATCTGAAAACCAGGTAATGAGGAGTTAAGGTGCATGCCTAGGGCCCTAAGCTCTGCCCCCTGGAGCTGCCAAGAGTCCGGGGGCCGCAGCTGCCCTCAGTGTGTTCGGTGTCACTGTACTGAATGGTGGAGGGCATAGCTGGTGCAGCTAGAGGTGGTTTAAGGGGAGCCATTCCATGTGGCGAAGGTGAGCCCCTCTTCCTGCCACAAAGGTGTGTGACGAATGGACAGTTGTACGAGTACCCTGAGAGATCCAGTTTGCCTCATTCCAGCACTGAGCTATGTACGTGTGTATGTGTCACCAGGGGCAAGGATAGCTTTATGTCACCGATGTCATGGATTCTGGCTTCTAGAGACCTCCATGACATTTTCTGCTTCAGCCCCAGTGCACGCATGGGGGGAGATGAAGAAAAGGGCCAGACACCCCTCTATAAGGGCAGGGACCTCCAGTTCCTGGAACACACTAAGGGGCAGAGTGATGGGCTCAGACACCCCCACAGCGACAGCCCCCCCCAGATCCCCACACCTGCACAGGGGCAGGGAAAGGGCTCAGAGTACCCTAAAAGTGGAGGGGGTCCCCAGATTCTGCCTCACAGGAAGGGGACTTCAGATACTCCTAGAAGGACAGAACTTCCCACTCCCAGGGCACGTATTGGAGGGAAGAATGTGGGGCTGACTGATACCCACTCACCTTCTTCATCCCCTCTGATCTCCTCATAACCCCTCCCTTTGCTGCAGCCCCGATCGCCTCTTCCCATTCCCCCCTCCTCTTAAGTTCTCCTCCCAGCTCGTATTCACATATGTAACCACAGATTTGCAAACCCTTTGGCACAGGCAGATTGTAGGAGCAGGACCGGTTTGCTCTCAGACTCCTGCCGAAGGTTGGATTATTAGTGCCGTAACACCAGCGCTACCATCCACTACCCCGACATTCTCCTTGAGCCACACACACGGGGGCTGAAGCCGTGACTGGCTGGCACGCAGCTTTATTGGATGGAAGATGGTTACAGGTGCTAGGCAGTCTGAAAGCTGAGGAAGGGGGCTGAGCAGGAGGGCTGGGCTGGAGGGGGGGCTGCTACGTCTATAGGGCTCAGGGTAAGTTCCACCCAGGAAGGCTGGTTATGGGGTTGCAGTGACTGGCCCCTTCAGTGAGGCCCAACCCAATTCACGGCTGTGAAAAATGCCTCACTGACCATGAAATCTGGCTATCGTAGGGGGATCGCGGGACTGCCACCCTCACTTCTGTGCTGCAGCTGGTGGGGCGCTGACTTTAGAGCTGGGCTCCCTGGCAGCAGCGCAGAATTGAGGGCAGCAATAATACGACTTCCCTACAACAACCTTGCAACCCACCCCCGCCCCTCTTTTGGGTCGGGCCCTCCACAGTTTCAACAAATTTCAGATTTAAATATCTGAACCAGTGACATGCACGGTTTTCTAAATCCCACGACTGTGAAATCAGCCAGGATGGACCGTGACTGGGGTTGGGGCCTGTCTATGGGGCTGGGGCGGGTTATGGTGCTGGAGAAAGGGGAGATGTTTCTAGTTCCACTGGGCTCTGTACTGAGCCCTGGATTCTCCTGGCCACCCTGTTGGCCTTCAGCCCTGCCCCATGGAAGTTGCTGTGAAACAGGACTTTGGTAGGGAGCCGTGGCTGGAGCGGGGCCAGGCTGCTCAGGTGGGGGTCATCACTGGCCCTGGAGTGTGGATAATGAAGTAGCACAGGCCGGGCTGGCGCCGGAAGCCCTGGCTCTCCTGCAGTCTCTGTGAGCGGTGGTTGTCCGGGGACACGTGGCTGTAGGCGGGATAGCCTCGTGCGTGCATCTGCTTGGCCATGACATTGGTCAGCACCCTCATGTAGCCGCGCCCGCGGTGCTGGGGCAGGGTGTAGCCGTGCACCATGGCACCAAATGAGTCTATGAGGCACCAGCTGACGGGCTGGGAGGCGGTGTCCAGGAGGCAGGTGCTGGGGAAGTGGCGGATCAGGTCAGACAGGTACCGCCGGCTCTGCTCGGTCCCCCCGTAGGGCCACGTCTCATTCAGCAGGTCAGCATGGGAGACATCCAGGGAGGAGAGCCTCATAGCAGAGTCCAGCCTGTGGGAGAAGAGAGGAGCAGGCTAAAGCCAGGGGAGGGAGGAACTGGCTAGGTCAGGGGTGGGGTATGTGCTAGGGGGTCTTTCCCCTCTAGATGGCACTACCTCCGGTCCAGCCCCAGGGCTGGGGGATTGGAGGCTCAATGGGACAGGGAACATGGGGCCTTTCCCCTTTAGTGGGCGTTGGCTTCAATACAGCCTTGGGGTTGGGGAACAGGCTGGTTCAGAGAAGTGGGGAACATGGAGTCTTTTCCCACTAACGCAGGTGGAAGAAGCACTGTGTCCTGTCCCTGATTAGTGAGTCGTGGAGTCTCCTTCCTTGTGGAAGCTTCTCCCCATTCCCAGGGCACCCCCAGGAGCCTGACCCTTCGCTGGGGACCGGAGTGAGTTGCCCAAGATTGAACGGTTTGAGGAGGGAAGATGCCCCTGCCCTGGGATGGAGGGGGGGGTGGCAGGTCCCTGTGGCAGGTCTTTCCCACCCCATAGGTCTATTTGCTCCCCTTTTTGCCCCACCTGGCTTTGCAGGATGTCATATTATCACCTGTGCTGTCTATAGTCCAACCCAGCTTTGCTCCCCTGCCCGCTGAGTTTCCCTGAAATGGCACCTCTTGTGTTGGGGGTCCTTATGTGGGGGATGAAGTGCCCTACTGCCCCACACCCCCCCTGCCTGAAGTCTCCAGTGTCTGCGGGGACCCCAGCAGCCAGAGCACAGGCCACGTGGGCAGTGCTAGTCCCAGTGAGATGCTGCCATTGATGGGCCCCAAATTGGGTGAGGAACGGGGCCAGCCAACCAGTTCAGAGCCTTCTAGTAAAACTCCCCCCCCCCCCCGCACGGCCCATGCCCAGCCCCCAGGCAGACACTGACCGGATCTCAGGCATGGTGCTGGGGTCTGGGTGGAGGTAGGTGAAGTAGTTGAACACCTGCGGCTGCCCCCCTACAGCCCCAGCCATTTCCCTCAAGGCCTCATGCAGCCCGTCCTGGAGCCCTGCAGGGGGCAAAGACAGACCCTGAGAAATGCCCCTGAATAGGGAACGTAGCAGTGAGGGGCCCAGACTGGCATATGAGCGTAGAGGGGACCAAACCAATACACTGGCATGCAGGTCTCACGAAAGGGGCCTGGCATCAACCAAACCAATCCCAGCCCATCCAGAGACCATGGGGCACATGGGAGGATCCAGGGGGCCTGAGGGCTTGGGCTGTCACTATAGGGGGCTGAGGGGGTTTTCCCCAGTCAGTAGTGGGAGATGCAGTCGCTGTGGGTCTCAGGGGAAGGCAGCCCTAGACATTACCATGCATTACCAGCCGCCTGGAAGCAATGGGGGGATGCTGGAATTTTTGGCCCAGACAGGAGATATATGCTCTGTTACAATGGGGCTCTCCCCAGTGCTGTGGGGCCCATGTTACCCTGGATGCGGAAGGCCTGGCCCCAGTTGACAGCGGTGCTGAGCAGAGCCCGGTAGGCATCCAGGTCCAAGTAATATGCCGCGTACACATTGGTGTAGAAATCAGAGTCGTCTGTTGCCACCTGCCGGGGAGACACGGAGCTGAGTGGCGAACTCCCCATGAACAACTTCTCTACTGTCCCCCCGAGCCAGCCTGGCCCCACCCTCGGAACCCCTAGAGGGGAAGGGCCCCAGATCCCAGTCTCTGCCTCCCCAGCTAGCCTGGCCCCTGCTTGGAGCCCCTGCAGGGGAAAGGCCCCAGACCCAGATCTCTGCCTTCCTGAGCCAGCCAATCCCTCTCTCTGGGGCCAGATCAGAGCCAGCTCCCCTTTGAGGGGAAACACCGCCATATCCCATCACCCACCCACCCCAAGCCAGGCAGGCCCCCCAGCTGCAGCACAGTGGCTGAGGGGTGGCACCTCTTTGCATGGCCGGGTAAGGACGGCGTTGAACTCTGGCCACGAATCCACCAGCACTTCATGCCCAGCTGGTTTCCCGCGAATTATGTTCATCACAGAGCTATGGACCTGCCAGAGACAGTGGGGGTGGAGGTGGGGGAAAACTGTCAGAGCCGGGGAGGGGCAGCAGTTCCCGCTCTCACGACTCTGTCAGAAGTCTCCCAATTTTTATCGACTGGTTTCAAGCATCTTGTGATCTTCTGCACCTTGGGAGAGATTTTTGCCCATCTCCAAAATGGCCACCCTCCTCCATGGCCACCAGTGGGGCTGACACCCCAGGCTGCCCTTAGTCAGGATTGTCACATGTGACAAAGTGGGAATTTTCTGGACTATTTTTATGATGCTTAAGTGTGCCTTAGTTTCCCCCCTGTGATGTCTGGCTACCCAGTGGGAAGAAGGGACTAAGTTTGGTCCCAGGGCAGACTAAGAGATGTGGGGGGTGGAGGTCACCTCCCAGGCTGGGTGGAATGAAGAGAATCATGAAGGAATTGCCTGAACTCACTCAGCTCAACGTCCCAGTGGCCCAGGGATGGACACAGCCAAGCCCAGCTCGAGAACAAAGGCCTGGGAGATGCAAGGTGGGGGAAAGGCCTGGAAAAGGACTGAGGGAGGAGGTCAGCAAGACACAGAACCTGACGCATGGGGGTCACTACGCCTTGTGGCTTGGCCAGCGTGGGCCAGGGTTGAACCTTCAGGTCCAGACTTAGGGCCACATGCCAGTGAGCCAAGAAACCCTGCTGTGGCCAAAAAAGCTGCCTGGTGTCCCTGCCAGCACAGGCTGGGGAGTAGGATTCCAGCCTTACACAGTTTTACAGCCCGTCAGTCCGAAAATGTACAATTTTAGGGTTGTCCATAAACCAGTAAGTAAACAAAAATGTCCATGAAACTGCTGAGGTAAACCTCCGGCTTCCCCCCAGTGGGTCTCGCACTTTACCCTCTGTCTGTAGCCAGGGCACCCCCACCACCTCATCTCCCCTGGCTGTAGAGAGGGTCTGTCTCCTGGCCTGACAAGGACACTGCTCCACAGCTTCCCCCCTAGTCGTTCCTTTCCCCTCCTTTAGGGAAGGCAGGGTTTGAATACCCCTGGCCTGGCCCTTCGTTGGGCCCCGGTGTCTTTAATTGCCCTGCAGGGCTTTCCCCTCTGCTTGCAAGGCAGAGGGTTTTAACCCTTTGGGGCCCTCATACTGACCCTAGCCACCCCCCCTTTTTTTCAAGGTTTCTGGAGGCACTGCTCATGCTGTCTGGGGGGCCCCACCAGCCTGACCCTGTCCCCGTTGTTCCGTTTTTCCTTCCCAAGGCTGGTTCGCTCCCCCCAGTCCGGCCCCTGAGTTTGGTGGCCCCCCCCTGGTCCCGTCCAGCTCTAGCAGTCCACTGCTGATCCTTCCCAGCCTCGCTCCGGCCCCAACGCACCCACCCCTTCTCTGCTGCTCCCCCTTGGCCCCCGTTTTTTTTTTCACCCCCCATCCTTTCCCTCTTCTCCATCCCCCCCAGCCTGTTTGTCCTTGCGTGGATGTTTTCATTTTGCCCCTTTTGTTTTGGCTTCCTCTCAAGGTCGGCTCCTCTCCCCGCCCCGGTCCTAGAGGTCTGCAGCTGGGCCGTCTCCACCTTGCTTCAGCCCAACACCCCCCCCCCGCCCACTGATCCTGCTGCCCCCCCTCTGTTCTCAGCAGCGCTTACCCCCCCCATTGATTTCCCCCGTTCTTTGTTGACCCCCCCCACATTGGTTCCAGACCCCCCCCCGTGCAGCCAGAGGAGCCGGCATCTCAACCCAGGCTGGTGAGCGCACAGCCGAGCGGGGTAGAGCGGCTACCCAACCCCTTCCCCCTCCTCCCCTATCCCCCACTCCACCGCTGAGCCCACCCTACCCCCTTCCAAGATGGCAGGTGTGCCCGGGACCGGACCCCGCCCCCTGGACATTCCTGCCCCTCCCTTCCGCCCCAAGTCCCTGCCCCCGCCTGTGGATCCTGGCCTAGTTGCCCCTGCTGGGCCCCCCACCCCAGGCGTTGATCTCGGGACACCGGCGGCGGGCGCCTCGAGTGGGCCGAGCGACGGAACATATCCTCAAATAGTCACACCCTTTTAAAGCCGTCCAGCCTGACTTTATCACACTGGGCAGAAATAAAACACGTTGTATTTAGACACTGATTGTCATCATTCAGAATCACGTCTTAGATCATAAAGCTACACTAACCATGACTTTATCCATTTCCAGCTTTCTATTATTGCACATGTCCAAAGAACCCAACTGATCAATTACCTACCGCTAAAACAATGGTGTAACCCCAAATTACTCTGTACAGAATATTGTCACTGAGTACGCACTTTGATGACATTGTTGAAGGTATTTTTAGCGATGTCAGTTAAAAGTTACCTTGTGAGTAAAAAATAATTAACTTCAGATCTTCTGCAAAATCTAAAATGCAAGGTTGGCAACCCTGGGGTGTTTGGGGCCCTAGAGAGGGTGATTATCTCTGATCAGGCATGAAGCTCAGTTGGACAGAGTTTGCCCTCCCACCCACCCACCCCAGGATTTATGCTCCTGATTTGTGGCCTCTGGGACTGGTGACCCTCAGCATGGGGGAGGGGAGAAGGGGCTGGTGATGACCCTCCCCCCATACACTTGAGGCCTGGAGCCCTGGAGGAAGGCAGATCTACCCAGCTCTCTGACTGGCTGGCAGGGAGCCTGCCGGCCACGCTGGGTGAGCAGCAGGAATCGGTGCTGAGTTTGGGAGACACGAGGTGTGAATGGGGAGGGGGTGGCTGGGAGAAGAGCCAGCATCTAGGGGGAAGGAACGTCCCCCCCACGGTACCCCATGACCCAGGGGCTGGGGCTTTCCCCCAGCCAGCCCAGTCTCTGCCCCATCACCCAGGGGAGAGAGAACTTTCTGTCCCGCATGTGGGGGAAGAGACGGATGTCGCAGGCAGGCCCCTCCGTAGCATCCTGAGCAGCAACTGCAGCTTGGAAGAACAGCTCAGGAGCAGCATCCTTGGTGGGGAGGGGCCCGTGGCAGGTTCCAGCAGGGAGGACGCAGCCAACACCCTAGGGGGAGAGACCCGTCAGCTCCCTGTGACCATGCCTCAGCCCCACACAGCTCCTTGGAGACACGGGGGTGTCAGCAACCGCCCAGCTCTGCTGAAATAACAAATGCTCTGTGTAGACCCTACAATAACAAACCAGTCTGGGTGCAGCGCCTATGCCCAGCAGAGAACCCAGTGTCCATAGGGGTTGTTCATGGTACGGCACCAAGGTTATAGTCTCAATGCAGCATTTCCTGCGGATTCTCCTCAGCCCCCTAAATATCAGAATATCCCTGCAGTTCATATTTGAGCTGTCCAATCTAAAGTTCACTTTAGAGGAGAATTTGCACAAGTGGTGCTTGGATGTTCCCAGAGCCCAAGGAGTCCTGGGTCTGGACCTGAACTGAGTGAAATTTCCCTTGTAAGGGGCAACAAATCTTCACAACATTTATTCACACAGTTTGCTAAGCTGTTTTTGTGAGATTCGAGACCCTATAATAACAAACTGGCCTATGTGCAGCTCCCCAAACTCACCAGAGACCTACAGTGACCTGTCCTGGCTGGGTGGCTGCAGCCTCAGCCATGCCAGGGCTGGCTTGTGCAGGGGTAGCACGGCCCCAGGAGCTCCCACTCACCTGGGCAGTCTCTGGGCCGGAGTAAGGAGCAGCCCTGGAGAAGACGGGAGGACCGGGTGTCCGTGGGGCAGTGATGTCTCTGCCTGGCAGCGGCGTGTCTTCTCTCTGCTGGTTCTCTCCATCGGGGCTGCTCCAGCCTCTTATCCCCGAGCGAATGAACCATTAACAGAGTCTGTGCGTGGCCCAGAGGTGGGGCAGCTACGTCCCTGCAGCTGCAAGGCACGATCAGGCCCCTTCTGTGTACAAAGAGGGGTGAGAGCCTGGGGGTAGGCGGAGTGGGACTGACATACAGTGGAGTGGACAGTGCACAGCAGGATATTCCAGGCCCAGCCTCTCCCCGCCTCAGGTGGGTAAGGAGTGGGGCAGGACCCCTCTGTTTCTGTTTCAGCGACTGAACTGTTTTCTCCTCACACAGCGTGACACGAAGCCACTTCCAAGCAAGCACCCTATAAAATCCCTCTGTGGAGAAAGTATTTGTGGACTTCCTGCAGCCAGGCCTGAGCCAGCAGAGAACAAACACCAGCTGGGATCCAGCACAGGCAGCTAGGGGGCCTGGAGCCCAAACACTCAAGGGGGGCAGGGACCTCTGCAATCTGTTCCCAGCTTTTCCACTAATCTGCCGTGTGACTGTGGGCATGTGCCTTGTCCCTTTGTGCCTCAGTTTCCCCACAATGTCAACACTTCCTGGCAACCAGTGGACCCCTTTTCATAAAACTTTCATTTGGAAAGCCGGTTGAGAAAAGGGGAAACTGTTGCGTGGCCGTGGCTGGAATGCTGCCACCCTCTCCGCCCACTTGGTCCCAGCCGTGCCAAGGAATTCCGTCACAAAGGGGAATTACACAAAGGTGTCTTCAACAATTCATTTACAGCTGGGATCACACAGCCCAAAACTCTTCCTGCTATTGGTCGATAGCAGCGGGCAGAGTTAAGGGGATTTGGGCGTCTGGGCTGCATGGTGCATCAACATCCCTGGGATTTATTTAAGCCTTGAGTTACGGAGGCAGACTGGCCCCTTGAGGGAGCCCTTGTCATGGGAACACACTCGAGTTGGTTAACATCAATGCAGAACAGCCAGATGAGTGGTGCGTTAGAAGCATCAGGCCTGGCATTTCCCTCTCAAGGAGGAGTTGCTGAATAGGGACTGATTGCACAGCCCCTCCTGCCCTTTTAAAGGGGCCACAGCTTGTATTGTCCAGGAGAAAGGGAAAGGAGCTGATGAGAGCAGGCTGCCTGCAAATGGGAGAGAGGTGATAAGCCCCAGGGGTTATGGGGGCGGGGGAGATCCGGAGGAGATGTTTCTGGTGCAGTGTGGAGATGTGGCACACTGGCTGTAGAGGAGTTAGATATGCAATATGCTAAGCAGGATGTTCCAGGTTAAACGGGGGAGGAGCAGCAGAGCAGATGCAAGAGGCAGGTGAGCGTGTTGTAGCTTGATTGGATGGAAGGGCGTTGAGCTGTCACTAGGGTGGAGAGAGGGACTGGGATGGGGCAGTGCATGGGAACTGGGATGGGGGTGTTATGTTTATGGGTCTGGTGTCGGGTCCATCAAGGAGGGCAGGTCATGGGGCTCAGGTGAGTAGGACAGAGACCCAGTGAAGCTGGGTATAGTAGCCTATTGGGCTAGCCTGCTTGCTTGCATATATATGTATATGTTTCCTTATAGATTTAAGTATGGTTGTTTGATTTTAATAGTCATAGATTTATATTAAAGCATTTTAGCTGTAATGCAAGGTACACTACGGGCCACACCCTGTATGAAAGCTAAGGCAGTTAGCATCCATATGTTTGGGACCTTTGGCCCAGGTGGTAATGATGAGTAAAAGGATAAGACATATATGATTATAACCTTTATCCTAGATAAGTCGGGAGGCATCAAAATGGGGGGGGCTGTCACATGTCATGCCCCAAGTAAACTTCACAGGTACACCACAGAACCCACCAAAGAGGCAGAAATAACACAGGTGAGATAAACAAACTGTCTGGACTCATCTGGAAAGGATGTGGATATGCCATTAATACGCACAAACCTGCCAGCCTGTAGAACAGGTGTACCCTAATAATTCGGGGGTGACGAATCCAAGTTTGGACTTAGAAGGAGGACCCATATTCTCAGGGTATAAGAAGGGGCAAATGGTGCTACTTGGAGTGATCGATCGTCAGCTACTCCTGCTTGAAGCTTCTTTTAGTTAGTGTTAAGAGTTTGTTCTTTGTTTATACTTAGTGTTATTTGTAGTGTTAGTCTTAGTCTTATAGTTCTAAGCCCTCGAGCATTGCCTACTCCACCTCTATAGCAGGGAGACCCATTCCCAGTGAAATGGGGGAAACCTCCTTGTATAGCTCCAGATAGGCATTTAAATGTTGTATAGTCCATATAGGTGCAGTAAACTTAATATCACAACTAACAATGGTAGTTACATTACAGAAACAGTGATTAACGTAAGGCACCATGGGTTGAATTCAATGTCCATTAATTAATACAATGTTACATCTTGTTCTCACACACACACATGCTTTACCAATATAGACAATAACAGATCCTCTCTCCTGGATAACATCAAAGGAACAGTGAGACTTATTCCCAGGTTGGGGAAAGAAGCATTCATCATGTTCTTCCCATGCTTTGTCTTCACAGATGTACCCCAAACCTTCTTTTCTCCTACACACTTTTACATTCACTGTGTTCCAAACCTTACCTTTCTGCCAGGCCCAAGTGTTATGATCTCTGGAGTACATTACTGAGTTCTCATCAATCTGTAATCCCAGTGGGACTACTGGATGGATTACTCTAATTTCCTTGCCTGCCACAGTTATCAGGAATAACTGTAAGATCTGCTGGTGGTGATTGTATGAAGCATTAACTAATCTCCACCGGGGCTGGAGGGCTAATTCTTCCTCCATTACATGGGGCCGAATCAAGTGGATTGCTTCCATGGGAATTTGTCCCGCTGTGGCCTGACGAATCATTCCCATGATTACATTCTGGGTGAGAACCTGAGCTTGCTCACACGCTGAAGCTAATGAGACATTATTTTGGAGAGACTGTACACCAGACATCATTAACCCTTCATCTCTTTCTATGGAGTCCTTCCCACCCAGGAAATACTTTACTTATTAATTGCTCTTCCTCACTTAACTGTTTCAAGGATGCTGTTAATGGGGTTCCCATTTTCCCTATATTTTCTGTGGCATAGGACAGTTTATTAGCCAGGATTTCTATATTTGCAGCATCAATTAAAGAAACTCCTGCTCCCACAGGTGCAATCCAATCACTTAATTCCCTTTTTACTCTGTTTACATGGTTGGCCTCTTGCCACATTTTTACCAATTCATCCCAACCCTTATGGCTAATTCCAATCAAGGGAGCACATGCAGGTGCAATGTGAGAGATATTCATGCCTTCTAAGTGGATTTGAACCTCCTTCAGAGAAGTCTGAGGTTGAAGAACCGATTGTTCTTGTTGATCCAATTTTAATACATGGGGTCCCGAAATTGGGGCTCTTAGATGTTGGAGGGGAGCCAGGTTTGTGATCAGAGGGTCAAAATTTAAAACTGTTTTTTGTTGTTGGCCCAATTCCACCCTGTACAATCCAGGCTCATGGAATCCCTCCGAAATGGCACTGTGCCCATAGAATTTAAACCAAATTGTTGGCATGAGCTTGTCACAGTGTGTGCCCTTTAGTGGAACTACCCACCTTGCTGGAGGCCTTGCTGGAGCAAGTCATGTCCAGCTACAGTCCAGTTCAGTGGTTCCCAGTTCATGAGAAACCGTGTGATATTTTTGTCTGCTGGCGTGATCAGGGACAGCTGCAGTTCGTCTCCTGGCAGCGGAGGTGTCTGGGTTCCACCAACAATGATGACATGTAGGGAGATGGTTGCTCTCCAAACAGCGGAGGAAACCAGGGCTAGCATGCACCTTCTGATGTGTCTGTCACTGTTTGTTTTTGATGGTGTCTGTCCCTCTTGAGTCCACACTGGTTTACAGAAGGAGGGGAGGGAGTCTGGTGTGGCCTTAGTGTCATAACAAAACTTGAGCGGCTCCCCAGTGGCACTCTGTGTGCAGTTGGCAACACTTTGCCAGGGGCAGCCTGAGGAGTTGTCAGCGGCGTAGAACTGGTAGCGACGCTGCAAGGCCAGGGGGTTGCTCCCATTCCCATAGAATCCATGCATGTGGCACAGCAATTTTACCTCCTGGGCTCCAGCTGGCAAACACTTCCAGAGGTTCAGAGGGATCACTGGTTTAGCACAGAGCCTGAACAGCATCAGACTCCAGACACCTGTGAACAGCAGGGCTTTGGTGCAGCAGTGGGATGTCAAGGCTCATATTTGGGACCAGAGAAGAGAAAGACAAACTTCCACATTCCCCCCGTATATACTGGGAGAATCTGGGACCAACAGCGCAGGATAAAAGTGGAGTAGTGACCTACAAGAGGGTGGCCATAATAAGTCAAGGACTTTTCTGGCCTTTTCCTGCCTCAACATTGGGGTAGGTACTGACAAGCCCATCTGATGTGTATTTTCCAATGGCTCAAAGCCATTCCTTCTTGCTAGTCAAGAAGGGTGGCTGGAAGGATGGAGAAGACTGTCTATAACATTACTTGAGGGTCGGGGGGGGGGGGTTATTCTTGCATTCTTTAAGCCGTGAGGAATGAAACCATTTTTGCTAAGGTTTTCCACCTTTTCCATTCAGGATTTCAACCTGATAACTGCTAGAGCTAACCCACTTCATAATACTGCAGGGGACAGTCTGTGTGGGTCAAAGAGTGCTCCTTTGGTGAAAACTTCATAGGTGAAACTTCATTTGGTGAAAACAAGCACCCTTTGTTTCAAGAGACAGTCATTAGTATCTTTAAGGCTTTCCTCTGCTGCAGCTGGGTACTTGCATTGTCTTTGAGGAGGGGGATCTTTTCCTTCAATTAAAACCTCAGCACTTATTTTTCTACACTCTACCTTATTGTTAGTCCATACACTGGGAAATTCTTGTACCCAGAGATCACTAACAAAGATTTGGGGGGCTGTGGGTGCCTTTACAGTGGCACAACGATGCACAGCTGAGATCTCTGCAGGTTCCCCTTCTAATTTCCATAACAGCCTGTTAGCTAGATCCACAGTTGGCTGAAATGCTGGGAGGAAAGGAACTCCCAGGATTCCCTTTTCATTTTCCTCATGAGCATAGCATTCCACTTGTCCCTATAGTTTGTCAATTTGCAAGGGCACATCCTGCCAAACTGGGGCTTCCTGGATTTCTCCCCCATGCCCACTGAGCTGAACATGTTTAGTGGTGGGTCTCCCTCCAGAGATCCACCGGGGACTTAGAATGTTTACTGATGCTCCAGTGTCCACTAACAGCTGGGCTAAAATCTCTGGGTTCCCCACTGTAGCCCTCACAGTGGGTCTCCCCCAAATGTCACAATAAAGTCTTGCAATCAGCAGGGGAGGCCCATGGGGAACCGGGCACCCCTACTGATCAGCGGATTCCTTTGGGAGTCTCAATTAAGGAGAGAAGGCAGGGGTCTGATGTTGACAGGGATTGGGAATAGGGAATGCACTCCGTACAGGGGCAGTGTAATGAGGGGTGGTTCTCTGCATTAACTCATTCGCATGGCCTGAGACAAAGCATTAGTCAGGACACTAAGGGGTTGGCGATCATATTTTCCCATATCCTCCCCTAAGTTTACCAGCTCCTTCCAAACTATAGTTCTAAGGGTTCCCTTGGATTGGCGTGGCCCAGGATTGTGAGAAGTGGGGGGACTAGAGTTGGGAACACGATTTGCAGAGTGAGGACCATTATTCACAAAGGTGATCACCTGCACAGGCTCTGAGATAGTCCTTTTGCTGGGTTGTCTTTTTAAAGCCCCAGTCTCTCGCAGCAGATCTCTTGCCTGTTTGATTTTTGCCACTAGCTCATGCCAGGTGAGGTGCTCTAAATTCACCACCCCCATGGTCATTTTGGTCTGAGAATTTAACCCTGCATAGGTGTTATGTACCAATTCAGGTCCCTGATAATGGAAAGAAATAACCCCACTCTCTTCTGTCTGGGGTAAAGAATTAGAGAGAGCTGCCAGCATTTTTTCCGAATGAGGTAAGCTTCTGGGGCCTCTCCTAGTTTTTGCTCTTCCATTATATACAGTTTCTTAAGGGAAGAAGCAGGCAGTAATATTTTAAGAGCACTTATCATCCATTCCCAGGGTCCAGTGGCAGTCTGCTCCCAAGAACCTATGCCTATGTCTAGAACATCTGCATCACATGGAGAGGCATAACTGAGCCAATTGGATTAAGTCCATGCCATCAGCAGAGGGGTACATTTGCCAAACGTGAGCCAGCCACGCAACGGCAGTGTCATGGTATAATGGTCCCAGTCTCTCCGCAATAGCCTTGGCTTGGCTGGGAGACCATCTCACCATGTCTGTGACCATCTCCGTTGTGGGGAGATCGGCTCCTGCCACTATGCGTTTAACCTCCCTTGTGGAAACAGGGGCAATATTATGCATGTGAGGCCAATTGGGGTTGAATGGGCCTTTGGGGATAGCATCAGGGGGTATTTCTATTTTCCCAGGGTGCCCAAAGTCACAATCCCCTCTTATCCTTACAGCTGCTACCACTCCCTTGTGGGTGCTAAGCTGGGTACGCAGTTTACTGATCTCTGCCTCACATTCCTGGTGGCCTGCTGCTGCCTTGGCTGCCTTGTTTTCATCTGCCAAGAAGCGAGTTGCCACTCTTGCTTCTTCTAACAACATTTGTGTGTGTGCTAACTCTTTCCTACACTGCTCTGCATTCCTGTGTGTCTTGTCTCTCTCCTCTTGCATATCTCTTAGTATAGTCACCATTTTAAGCTTTTCTGCTAGAAAGTCACACCCATCTACCTCGCATCTGTCCAAACTCTGTTATAACTGCTTTTTCTCAAGCTCCAGTTCCTGCCTTCCCTTTACCATTTCAACCAAGTCCAAACATGCATAAAATAATGCCCATGCAGCAGCTGCACTCTTGGTACTACCACGTGGTTTAATGGTGGTGCAGTACTCTTCAAAGCTTAGATTTGCCTCAATCAGGGGATTCTCACCCTGGAAGCACCCTCTTTCACAGGGACATTTCCCCTTTTTTATTACCCATCTCTCTGCCCTGCTGGTTTTCTCCTGTCTTAAGTGAACAGTCAAGGGAGTTTTTCCAGCCATCTCAACTTTCCTTATCACACTAAAGATTAGTACCAAAAGCACCAGTAACCTAAATCTCTAACAGTATTGCTCTAAAATCTTATTTCTGATGCACAATTCTTAACTTAAAAGTTACAGAAGGTTACCAAGTATTTTGTCTGTGTGTGTGTATGAGAGAGAAAGAGAGAGAGAGGAGGAGGTTGATCTGATAGAGAGAGAATTAAAAAGGAAGAGAAAGCTTGCTCAGATCTGTGCCTAAATTTCCCCACTCTGCAACAACTACTCAACAATTACCACGTGTTTAAGAGCTTGTGCTGCCCGCATTCTCCACCAATTTGTTACCAGATTTGCCCGTCACTTTGAGGTATGCTTATTTGTTAGGGTTACCTTCCTGGAAGAGGGGGTGTGATTCTGTTAATGTGCTGCTTGTGTTACTTGTGTGTTTATATGCTATACGTCCCCTCCCAATGAAGCTATCCTGCAGGACCTAAGGTTTTCTGATTCAAAGAACCACCCCACAGATACACACAACCATTCCAGATTAACTGAGTGTGTCTGAGCAGACCAGGCTATCAGCACTCTCAGATGACCCCTTATACGTCCTTGAACTCAGTAGGCTGGTGACACAGCACTGTCAGCTGTCACCCTCATGTGCCCATTGCACAGCACCAGAATGGAGCACACTTATGAACAGGCTGGGTCCAAACAGCACTTTTCAGCTGTTCCCTTGTATGCCCCCTGGACTCAATCAGGCTGGGTCAAACAGCACTTTCAGCTGTCACTTATGTGCCCCTGGACTCCGTAGGCTAGGCAGAGCAGCACTTCTCAGCTGCCCCCTTTAAATGCCTCTTTGCAACACAATTGTTCGAGTAGTAACCACCTTGATAAGCAAACCCCATAGGATTTTGGGCACTCCAGGGATCTTGGCTTAGGTAAAACAAGCGTTGCTACAGAGCAAGATAGGGAAGCCAAGAACACAAAGAGGTAAATGCATTTGGAGAGAGAGAAATTGGCAACCAGCTTGATTATAATAGTTAGTTTCTTGCCAGGTATATAAAACTTTTGATACTAAAAGTGATGCCATACAAGGAGAGAAAACCAATCTAACACTTACAATCCAACAAAATTACAGTAGGGGTATTGGAGAAGGCTAGCCCAGGTTTGATTACGAAAGTAGAAAGTTTTATCTGGATTAGAGAGAGAGAAAGAGAGAGAGAATTGGGGAAAGATGGGGGGAGTGGGGAAATCTCACCATTCCTTGCAGCTCAGAAGTTCCCAGGAGACAGACTGTTCATCTTAGGGTCAAGAGCACAGGCATCAGAAGAAAAGAGAGTTTGAATTTTGGGTAGGGGTTTTTCGTAGAACCAGGTTTGTTTGTGGGTAAACAATGTCTCAATGAAGTACCCCAGAGTGGTTTTCTCATTGCTGGACAATAGGAGCTGATCACTCCCAGCTATGGTCAAATGTTCCTTGGGGGAGCTCACAATGCAACCAGGCAGATTCAGTGTTTTACATATCAATAACTGGAATGGTCTGATAACTGCGGAGCTGCATGGGTGTAGGTGTGAGTTCATTTACATCAAGAGCAGAGATCTCCCATCATGCAGTGTGTCCCTGCCTTGCCAATCCAAGAGTTCAGTGCAGTTCCTGCTTTGGAGCTTGGTTCTCCATTCTTCGTGCTAATTCTTGTCCCATCTTCGATGTAAATGAGGCTCCGGTTCTCCATTTGATGTGCTAATTGAGATGCCTCTTTTTACATCTTCTATGGAGATGAGGCATGGGGAGTTGTCTCAGTCCTATCACCCTTGTTTGGAGGGTTTTAGGTGTGTCTCCCATGGCCTTTTCATAGCATTTGTTTCTGGTTCAAGCAGAGGCTAGGGGGATTTCAGGTGAGCCAGAGACAGAATAGGGGTTTTGCGTCCTGGTTCCCCAAGAACACAGAGCTGCCAGTTAACAGCCCGTGATTTGGCTTTGGAGAATTATGCGAGGAAATACATTAAGGAACACAGAGGAGGTGTAGGACAACTAAGAGGCAGTAACATTATCTCTGAACATAGTAATCCATGGGGTTTTGTCAGTCAGGTTTTGACGAGGAGGTAGAACAAAAGAAAAGAAGGCTAAAGAGGTAAGAGGAATTGCTGTAGTGTTTGCTGACAGCTTGTAGTGCACTGGGGTGGAAATTGAATAAGAAAATTGAGTTACTTAGAAGAGCCCAGCAAACTTTGGAGGAGAAAGAGAAAACTAACTGTAAGTTAACAGTTCGGCTAAGTGAAGTTTCAGAGAACTGATTAGCCATTTATAAAAAAGGACAGGAGTTGGGGAAAATGTTAGAGAAAAGTCGGTATCAAGTGCAGGAAGCAGACGAGAAAATTTGTAGCTGGCAGGAACGGGGCAGCTGCCAGCGTAAGATCGTTAGATGACTATAGATCAGAGCATGGTCAGTTGTTAGACCAAATCAGTAGGTTGAAAGGCTTACTAGATGGTTATGACTCAGAGCATGGTCTGTTGTCAGATCGAAATAGTGAGTTGGAAAAGCTTTGTGAGATGTTAGAGAGAGAGGATGACTCAGCAAACAGCATCGCCGGAATATAGCAGGGCTACAGAGACTTTGGCTGAGAACTCCTTGAGAGAGAGTAAGCACAGAGGAGCACTACCTAGATCCCTTGAATTTCATGGACCAAGATTGTTTGACCACTGTCCTACAGGCCTAGCATAGCTTCAGTTGCTTGCTTGGCTATTCTGACCCCTGTAGCATGACATCTTCCAGTTGGCAGAGACTGAATAACCATTGGCTCAATCTTCCTGATTGAGCAAGCAGGCTTCCAAATTAATTTGGAAAAAGCCCAATTGTGTCAGCAAGAAGTCCGATACCTGGGTTCAGTGTTGGGACAAGAAGAAATTGCTCCTGATCAGCAAAGAGTGGAATTAATTTGTAAACTGCCAGCACCCATTGATGTCTCTGCATTGCGTTCCTTCTTAGGTCTTACAGGATGGCTATGCAACCATGTGAAGAATTTTGCATTAAAGACACAGCCACTGTATCAACTACTAAGGAAGGGAATACACTGGAAGTGGGGCCCAGAACAGGATCAGGCCCTATTAGAGGTGAAGCAAGCGGTAATCTCTGCCCCTGCACTAGCATACGCGAATAACACTAAACCGTTTGTGTTGGTTAGCTCATTCCCCAAGGGATTAGGAGCTATTTTAAGCCAGGAGAGGATTTCTGGTCAAAAGCCAGTGACATTTGCCCCTCGAGTACTGGAAGGGCCAGAGATCACCTTTACCCCTTGTGAAAAAGAAATGTTGCCATTGGTATGGGTCTTGGGGCGCTGGCAATACCTTACTGGTTCTGCCCCAATTATTTTGCGAATGGCCCACACCCCTCTTAAGTACATAGTGTCGGGGAAAATTAAAGAAGGGCATGTATCCAGCCCTACACTGGAAATGTGGAAGTCCAACCATCTATAGCTTCTGTGGAGGGAAGAGAAGATGGAGTTTTTATTTTTCAGGGGATTCAGTCTGTAGAGATGGCTGACAAAGCATGAGATGGAATGTGCCTTTCTAGCAGATGTTTAGTTGTATAATGTGTAGCAATAATAAGATAGTTCTGAGGACTAGGGAGCCAGTAAGTACAGAATGAGGAGGAAGGCCTTGCCACTTAGATAGGGAGAGTTGAAGTTGTGAGACTAAGGAATTCCTTAGATAAAAAGTTTTTTAGTAAGCATTGCCATGGAAACTGTGACGTAAAAAACTTGTTTGTGTAAGACTATATAAGTTTTTGAAAATTTATGCTTAGGGTCGCCCCTGTCCATCGGGCCACCTCCTTACGTAAGGAAGTAAACTTTGACTTTGCTAACCTGCTGTCTGACTTATTTGGACCATCCACTGGGAAAAGGACATGTAAGTAAGGACCCCTGCGTTTGGGTCCCTTGACAAATTTGGTGACCCAGATGGGACCTGCCTAGCACGCATCCTCTTCGTCCCAGCTCCACCGAACAACCCAGCTGGCACCAGGTGAATTCACCTATTGGGGTTACTTCTGGAGAGCTGAGGCGGCAGGGAGGCGATAAGGTAAGCTCCCTTGTTGATTTTGTTAGCAAAGTCTAACTGCTATAATTCAAATCTGTAATTCCCTGTGTGGGTGAAAGTTGGTGAGCGGCTTTTGCCTATAATTCCAATCTGTAATGCCCTGTATGGGTAAAAGTTGATGAGCAGCTATAATTTCAAGATGTAATTCCCTGAATGGGTAAAAGTTGGTGAGTGATTTCTAATCAGAAACTGCAGTTAAGGGAGCGGGGCAGTTTTCTCCCACCCCTGGAAGTCCATTGGACTATATGGTTAAAAATTTCAGGTCTATTCCAGGTTCTAAAAAATTGTCTGTAAAGCGCCTAATTCTGTTATGTAAAACTACCTGGTCAAGTTATTTTTTAAAAAATTCTGGTAAATAATGGCCACTGGAGGGTACCTTTAATTTAAACAAACTTCAGTATTTTAAGGAGTTTTTAAGCAATCCACATCCCGAGTAAATGAAATGTTGGTATCTGTGAAATAAAGTAGCTTTAAATGCCGTATGGAAAGTCAGCTAGCTAGCTATAAGTCAACTGTAAAACATTTTTTTAAAAAATTGGTATCTGTAGTGCCGGCATCTGCGCCACTAATTTTTAACACTGGTAAATTTATTTTAAAAATGTATCTGTCTTTTACAAACCCTCTGCTGTATGTAAAAGGTTTAAAGGCAGGAAAAGCAAAACAAAATTTAAAAAAAAATTAAAAAATTGGCCACCGCCTCCTTGCTGTGTATTTCAAAAAAACTCTAAAACCCAAAAGAAATCCTCTGCACCACCTTGCGTCGCTTTCCTATCATTAAATTTGCCTGTTAGTCAGAAAACCAGAGCTCAGGTTCACCACAAGCTACTTTCTAACAAGTTCCCTTTTTTATTTGTACTTTCTGGCTTTTTTTTTTTAAAGGGGCTAAAGAAATAGCAGGTTCACTTACTGCAACACTTACTTTATTATATAATGGGGGTAACTAAAAAAATGCCAAAAAAAGTCTTGGCTCAGTAGGGGCGGAGGTAATCTGGGGCTGTAGCCTCTTAAGGGAGCCTGACATTTTTTTTGTTCTTTTCTACTGTTTCCCAGTCACTTCCTTTACTGCTGTCCTTTTCACTCCCTTCCTCCTTAAGGGTTTGGCTTAATATGTTCCTAGCTACCCTCCCCCTTCTTTCCATTTTTTATTTCTTTAAAAATATATTTTTAAATAATTTGTCAGTGAAACACTCTTAAGCACATGCTCAGGCTGTAAATAATTTGCTTGTTTCTATTATGTTGCCCTCTTTTATTGCTGTTATTTTTTATAAAAGCTCATACTCTGTTATAAATAAAGTCTCTTGTAAAAATGCATTTGCAGACCGAGCTGCCAAGGCTGCAGCCAGAAATTCCTTACCCCCTCCAAATATACAAGTGGTCTGTGCATCCTGGCCAACTCAATTTTCTGTGTCTCCTTTGAAGGTTTATAATTCAGTTCCATTTTCAAATTTAGACACATAAAAAACTCTTGAGGCAACTTTTTCTAACAATGTATGGTGGTCACCTGATGTCTGCCCCTAGGACTCTTTTGCCTAAACTAGCCCACTATGCCCACCAAGGTGGCCATGCATGCAAAGGGGGGATAGCTGATTAAGTTTTGCATTGGGTGAATGCGTTACCACTAGCTTTAATGCATCTAAGGACTATGCCAATCAGAAAGACAAATTTATCTCCCTATGAAGAACGGAAGACCGTTTCAGTTGCAGGGGAGCCTAACACCTGCACATGCCAGTCTCTTGGGGGGAAATGAGGAATTCGTTACTTATGTTATGAAGTTACAAAAGACACTCACAGCTATTTTTAAGTTTTTCAGAGACGTTCAGAGACTTCCTCTAGATGTGGCTCTACATGATATCCAGCCAGGAAATTGGGTAGTGTTAAAAAAATTTTCACACAAAAATTGCCTAGAGCCAAAGTGGGATGGTCCATACCAGGTGCTGTTAACTACGTACATTGCTGCAAAACTACAAGGAAAAGAAGCCTGGTACCACCGTAATCATCAAAAAAAAGCATAACCACCTGACGCTAATCCTCAAAAGAAGCAGCTTTCCAGGTGCAACGGGGGAGCTCCGCTGGACCAAGGTCCCAGAAGCAGACACAGAAGGGTGAAGAACCACGGGCAATCCCCTTGTGGTTGCTCTGAAGCAGACGGTTGATGGAGTCAAGAGTGCACCAGAAAAAAAGAGCTAATGGACTTTATTATTTTTACAATAATTTTAATTATTTTGTTGATTATTTTGTTGTGTGTCTGTTATATTGAAGGAATACATTGTCTTGGAAATAGTGTAGAAGATGAATCTGTTATTCCTAATAATGTTTATACTTGGCTTAAATAGGAGTAATGCAAATTTTAGAGCCAATTCCTTTAATACACTGATAAGGAATTTAACTGCATCCTGGAAGGTCAAGAATTGTTGGGTGTGTTCCTTTATGGCAACCCATCATTGAGAAGGAATATCCCAATACCAATTCCTGTGCCAGTCAATGAATGGGAAAATTTAGCCTGAACTAATCCCATAGGAACAGTAATAGAAAAAAAATATCAGAATAAGGGCTAATCCCCAAAATTTAATTTTCCCAGAAAGGAGACCAGCAGCGCCAATATGCGTGCAGTGAACACAACCTGTACCGGTAACAGAATCAGACAAACCCTGGTTAAATGTTACTTGTGAAGTAAGAAATGTAGAAAAACATCCAAAATACAAATACATTGTCCATCTGCCTATGGTAAAAGAAAAAAAAGTAAATAAAGCTGTAATATAAAGATGGGAATCAAATGCCACTCAATTAAATAAAAAACAATTTATAATTGTACGCTAAATGCCACCCAAAACATTAAGTGTAACAAGATCCATAAATGGTAAATGAAGCTTGAAAATATAAATTTATATAAAAATGACCGGTTTAAAAAAAAAGTCTGAGTAATTGAAAAGGCTACTGCCCACAATCAATATGCAAATAAAACCTGGGTTGCATGGGCTAATATCATGCTACATGTGCTATACAAAGCACATTCCAATAGTTGTAAAAAAGTTACTCTAATAAAAAAAAGTGTATATTGGGCATGTAAAAAATAGGTGGGAAAAACTTTACCACCAAAGTAAAAAAAAAAAAATGTACCCTGGTATATCTCTGGCCTGGAGGTGTGCACCCAGTTCCTCTACATAAAGCTGTGTATAACCACTGGCCTAAAAAAAGTTTTAAGCCCACCCTCGATGCTCATCATTACAACCCATTAACTGAACACTCTTCAGTGTTCTGAAAAAAATAAAAAAAGTTTTGGCCCTGGCAAAAAGTAAGTAATTTAAAATATGCACTAAAAATTTTTTCAGCTAAATTTGAGCTATTTGCCAATGCAACTGAAAATGCTATTTCAAAATTACAAACTGAAATTAAATCTCTGGCACAAATAAATATTCATAATAATTTAGCCCTAGACCAATTATTGGCTCAACAAAAAAAAGTTTGTGTAATGTTAAATTAAACCTGTTATTTTTATAAAAATAAATCAGGTCAAATTAAAATAAATGTACAAAAAACTTAAAATATAAGTGAATTTTTTCATAAATTTGCAAATCCTCCAATGCCACCACCTGATATTAATTTTTTTGTGGTCATTAATTTAAAATGCACTGATATCCTGGTTATCGAATTTATCCTGGCTTAAAAGTTTGTTTTTAAATATAGCAATGTTTATAATAATATTAATGCTAATCTTTTGTTGTATGCAATGTTGCTGTTCATTATTTCAGCAAGTAAGGTTTAAGCTCCCTAAAAAGCAAATGGTGCAAAAGTCAATAAGGTATTGGTATATTGGCAAAAACAATGAAGGAATATATGATTGTGTTCCTAATAGTAGAACTAATAGGAACAAAGGGGGGACTGTGGTTGGAAAAAAAGATGGAGTTTTTATTTTTCAGGGGATTCAATCTGTAGAGATGGCTGACAAAGCATAAGAAGGAACGTGCCTTTCTAGCAGATGTTTAGTTTTATAATGAGTAGCAATAATAAGATAGTTATGAGGCCTAGGGCTCCAGTAAGTACAGAATGAGGAGGAAGACCTTGCCACTTAGATAGGGGGAGTTGAAATTGTGAGACTAAGGAATTCCTTAGATAAAAAGTTTTTTAGTAAGCATTGCCACGGAAACTGTGATGTAAAAAACTTGTTTGTGTAAGACTATATAAGTTTTTTAAAATGCATGCTTAGGGTCGCCCCTGTCCATCGGGCCACCTCCTTACGTAAAAAAATAAACTTTGACTTTGCTAACCTGCTGCCTGGCTTATTTGGACCATCCACTGGGCAACGGACATGTAAGTAAGGACCCCTAAGTTTGGGTCCCTCGGCACTTCCAACCAGGCCCCATATGCTCTGATAATTGAGAGTTCTGAGCCATAATTTCCCTTTCTCTTTGATAGAGCCGGCCCTTCCTAATGCAAGACCAACAGAGTTAACAGGCAAAGGGAATTATAGAATACTACAGTACAATTCCTCTATTACGCCATATGATTTTGCACACCACTGGATAAGAGCAAATAGGGAAATTAAATATATGTTATAAATAATTGATACTAATTGGGGTCTATAGATCCCATTTTCGTTTTGTGTTTTGTTTCTGGATAGTTATTACACAGATCCACGATGGTACACAGAAATACGAGATCAAGACATGCAATATGAAGAAGAATCAGGTGGTGTTCTTGTTATTGTTTTGCTGTGTGTGTGCGCTGTGCTACGTTGGTGCTGATGGGAAAGATGGTGCAATCTCAGACAGATGTGGTGGGATGGTACCCCTGCCCACTACCGTGTGGCTGGGGGAAGATCCTTTGGAGCTTGAGATGATGACATTTTGTAATTTTAAGGAACAACAAACAACTAATGTCACCAAAATGAGTATCCCCCCAAGAAGAAGCTGGCCCAGATGATTTGGTTTATTTACACAGAGTGAATTGGACCAGAGAGGAGCAGAGCAACACACTGTTATGGTGTTAAGATCAATCTGAAGTAATTTACAACAAAGCCGATTTTAGCTACTACTGCATGGGGATATTCCACCTAATAAAGAGAAAGACACCTGTTACTGAAATGAAGGTTTACATTCCACAATGGGTTTTAGTGAATCCCTCTGAGCATAGTTGTACATTGTGCTCCCAAGCCCAGAGAATACAATGTTGGGAACTTGGTGCTAAAAGAAAATTATAAGAGCAAAGTATTGGAGACCCCAAAGGTACCCCTTGTAGAAGTACATGTAGGCATACAAAATATTAACATATCCTGCCTACATCCCCATTGCTCACCGTTTCTTACACCCCTAGTACGAGAATGGCTGCACTGGATGGACACCTGGGTAACACACGATGCTAACACACATGCACGTCCCAAGCGAGACACTGGAGGAGATATTTTGGGAGCTACAGGAGCATCAGCAGCAATGCTGAATGCAATTAATGAAGATGTTTTGACAAACAAGTTAATCATC
>ML675613.1:2258733-2271381 GCA_007922155.1 Mesoclemmys tuberculata | reverse complement strand
ATCTTAGGAGAGCTCTGTATGTTAAACATGCAAATGTGTCCTGGATTACTGTGGGAGGGGATGAAACTCTTGAAGGGGGAGACAGGACTAACACAAACCCTGGGAAGTGGGTGGTACAGGCTTCAAGGGACTCTTTAAAACAAGGGGCCAGACAAGATGGAGTGGGTTTCCTAGGGAATAGTTGGGAAGGAGGGAATGCAAATTCCTCACTTCCGGAGCCAACCTTTTGAAGTCACCTTGAAGAGAAACCCAGTGCCTGGCTGATGACCAATTCACCATCTCTTCAAAGGCGCAAAGGGCCTAATGGAGGGAGGGACCCATTCACTCATGGGGAGCTAGTTCTGAGTGAAAGCTGTTAAGAACTAGTGACCACAGAAATACAGCCCCTGGGGGGGTGGAATCTGAAGGACTGATTGCTAGCCAGAGCCCTTGCTGGAGTTGGGGTGACCTCTGGGAAGCTTATTACCACGTGTGTAGCTTCCGTTATTGTTTTCATGTTTTCTCTGTAACTCTTTTACCTTTAAGAATCCAAGCGCTGGCCCAGAAAAGCCACGTGATAATGTGTAACTGTGGGCAATGTCACGGTTAGTCTCTGAAGAGAGAGCACAGCACAGTCTGCCTTGCTGGGGGATAACACGGCACAGACGGGACTGTGCAGCCTGGAAACTCCCCAGGCCCCCGAGAGCTGTGTCTCCACCCAAGAGAGGTGACAGCTGAGGAGCATGCAGCCTAGAGTGGGTGACCTTGCTGGACCACAGAGGGGGACACAGGTGCAGATCCATCTTATGCAGGGGCTGTGGAGCATTATTTAAAGTGGAGGGGAGCAGCAGCATAGATTTGCCATCTGTCCCCTCTCCCCACTCTCATGTGCTCCCCTGACCTCCTAGCCTATGAATCCATCCACCCACCCCCTCCAAATCTGGGTTGCAGCGTCAATCATGTCTGGCCTGGCCAAAAAGTGGTCAGTCATGGCCTGGGTGACCCCTCCCTCAGCTCCGCAGCCAATGTCATGTACCAAGCAGGGTCAGGAACACTGGCTGGGGGGGGGGCACTCCCTGCTATTCCAGTCCCAGCTTCTACCAGCAGGGTGTGCTGTGGGGAGCAGGGCAGGAGTGCTCGTCATGAGGGGGAACTCCTGGCTACTCCAGTTCCCGCCTCTCCCAAGCTATAGGGACAGAACAAGGAATCTGTACCTGGGTGGATAAAGACACAGGTTTATCTTTCTTCTTCTGGACCTAAACAGTAAACAAACAGGAGCTTTAAAACCAACATATGGTCCGTGTCCACCAGTCCGGAGTGCTGTGTGCTCTAGCATGGGGCTGGTTGCCCATTCAATCCCCATCCCCAGCAGGCTGCCATTTCACTGAGCTAGCCTGCGTTTTCTCAAACACAGGAGTAATTTGGGGGGTGGGACCTGACAGGTAAGTAGGGAATTGCCAGATGTCCTACCTGGGGTGGAGAGGAGGGAGTCCCATGAACATCACATTATAACAGCTGGGAAGATCTACAGAGGGCGGTGGGTAGGCAGGGGTGGCTGCTGCCAGAGATAACAGCCAGCTGTGCAGTGATGGAGAGAGTGGGGAAGGGACTGATGGACAGATGGAGTATGGATTCCAAGGCAAGCCCAGGGCTGGGCACTGAGTCACCCCTAGGCTTCAAAGCAGTAACGGCAGTCTCTCCACCTAGAGCCTGCTCAATGCCCTCTTCCCCTTCCCTGGCATAGAGATCTCAAAGCTCTTTACACCCTTGGGGGGCTCAGTTTTACTTCTGATAGGCACAGCCCCCACTGCTGCCAACTTGCCCCTAGATGGCAGTGCCAGCAGAGAAGCTGAACACAGAGCAAGTCTGGGTGCCACAGCATCTACTGCTGCCTGGGCTGTACGTGCTCTGGGATACGGGGCAGTGGCCTCCGGACCTGCTGGTTCAGAGCAGGGGGAGGGCACCACAGATGGAGGGGTGGGACCTGTGGGGGGTCTTACCCGTGTGCAGAAGTATGTCCTCCACTTGTGATACTCCCGAATGACCACTCCGATCTGGCGCTTCCAGTACTTCCCTTCCATGATCACAGCCTGCAAGGCAAGGGCAGGGCAGTGCTAGAGCCAATTGGAAATGAGGTGGAGGCAGAGTTTCCACAGAAAACTCAGATTTTTCAGTGGAAATTAAAAAAACAAAAAATCTCAGCTAAAAAAAAGGAAATATTTCAATTAAAAGTGCTACCGTGGTGCCTCATGGGAGCTGTAGTTTGACTGTCTTATGCTCCCAGTCTCCTCTATGAGCTGGCCTTCCTGGTTAGACTACATTCCCTATGAGCACCATAATCTTCCTGCTTGGCCAAGAGATGCTGTGCATTGTGGGCATCCCTTTCCATGGAGCATCATGGGAGATGTAGTCCAACTGGGGAGTCCAGCCCGGAGAGGAGACTGGGGACATGAAGAAACCGAATCACAACTCACATTGATGCATTACAATCTCTCCTCTTGGAGACAGGAGGAAGTGCATCATAGGAGTCCATGGCACTTCATGGAAAGTGTTCAGTTGGGGAGTCCAGCCAATTGAAGAGACTGGGGACAACTCCTATGAGGCACCATGGGAGAATTATCAAATCACATGGGGGTGGGGGGTGCATTCAGTTTTTCAATGAAAAAAATTCAGAATTTCCCAGCAAAGCAGACGCTGTGTGGAAAATTCTGTTTAGTGGAAAACTCATCTTCTGTCAAAATGTCCGAGGATCCCGTCTGGGGAGAGAGGAGCAGTAGGGTGACCCAGGATTAGTGGGTCAGAGTCCTCTGGGAGGGGAGGGGAAAGTGAGGGGCAGCCCTTGGGGAGAGGAGGCAGGGAAGAGCTATAAAGCAATCTGCTTCACTGGTGCAATGAACCCTTTGCAGAGCCCCTCACCCCTGTGCACTCACCTCCGGATTGCGGTGGTCGTCCCCGTCACTGCACTCCAGCGGTGTCACAAAATTGCACACAGGGTTCTTCCTCCTCTCCACATCTGCAGGGGAGGAGAAACAACAGCTGCCTTTGCTGCAGCTTCCTCCGCCACCGGACAGGGAGCACCCCTGGGGAGGGCTGGGGGAGGGAGATCATGCCATGGGACATGGGGCCTTTCCCCTCTAGGGGGCACCAGCTCTGATCTTGCCCTGGGGCAGGGGACTGGCTGGCTCAGGAGGGAGGGACCCGGAGCCTTTCCCGCTAGGGTGGGCAGTGAATGAAAGCTCCTTGAGTGACAGGAGCTGGTGCTCTATCTAGGAGCAGGTTCTTGCTGCCCTGAAAGTGGAATTCCCTTGCCCCTCAGCACAGAGCCCTGGTAACTGAGCAGCCCCTCTGTGTGGGGAGCTGACCCTGCCACTGCCTGTGCTGTGCCCACTCTGGGGAGACACCCAAGCTCCGGGTGCCCTGGGCAGGCCCAGCCCTACTCACACTGCAGGTACCACGCCCTCCAGATGGCATTATTGAGCCGGATTTTGTCACGCTGCAGCAGCTTCAGGCCTTTGAATGTTTTCCATTTGGGGGACACAATTTTTCCACTAGGAAAAACAAAAGGAACAAAAAGTCAGGGGTGGGTGAGGCCCCCTGGCCTGCATTATGCAGACTAGATGATCATATCGGTCTCTTCTGACCTTAAAGTCTATGGGTCTTTAATGACACAAACCCAGGGAGAGGGGGATGAAAGCAGGGAAGGGCAGCACCTGAGGAGAAGAGCAAGCCAATGACTGAGGAGAACAGACATGAAGAAGGGACAGGAATCCTGTGCAGAGCAGGTCAGGATCACCCACTAGACACACTCCCCCACCATACCACATCACGGATCCTTTAATCCTTATTAAAATCAGCCACCAGACTCCCTCCCCCAGCATTCCCTGGAGCTTGTGCGCGTTGATTTTGGGACAGAGTTTGCCCCATTCCACCACATACTTATTACTGAAGAGACTACCACCTGCACGGCTTTCCGTGACCGCCCAGCAATGTGTGCCCTCACCATTAACTGCAGGCTGGGATATTTTAATGCATGAGTTTGTCACTCAGGATCCAAGCATGCTTCAGCCAGCCATGCTCCCAAGGGACTAAGAACTGTCCCTTAGCGTATCCTGGGGGCGGAGGCAGGCACACCACCAAAGTCTGAATGTTGGTTTTCATTCAGTCCCCACTGTGGTCCACCTAAAACGAGTAACGGGACCCTCTCTTCTAGGTGATGTAACCTCCATGAGCAACTTGGTAGGGGTCAGCCATGTGCATCCAAGGTCAGGGAAGGATTGTCTGAGCCACTGGGGTCTGTTATCTCATGAGGCCCAGGTGTAAAAAAAGGAAATGATTAGCCCCAGACAAAGGGTGGGGTTGGAGGTTTGATGGGAAGTCTGCTCTCACCCTTCGGGAGGAAAACCCTGCCTTTGGAGGGGGATATTTCAGCTTCTAATTGGCAGGTTTGGTCTGGAGCCAATGACCGTGTTTGTCAGCCAATCCAAGTTGATCTAGCCAAACTGCTGTTGGGCTTTCGGACTAGGGGACGGTGGGGATAGGAGCCAAAGGCTACCGGAAATTGAATCCCTTTAAAAGAGAGTTCAAGGTCATTTCATTCCCTGCCATCATGTTCCCTGCTGATTAATGCGGTTGTACAACCACGCTCTGCTTTCTGTTTTTATCCTGTTCTCCTTCACTGGTGCTGGGTGAAAGACAAGAACAAGTAACACAGGAAGGGGGAGGAGCTAGAGGCAATGAAGAAACTAGCCACACACAGCGTGTTGTCAATTGCACAAAGTAAATGGGGATTCTATTGCTCTATTTCTGCTTCTCTTAGGTGATTCTTGTAATAATAAATCTTACCGTCAGTAGACTTCAAAGCTTTTTACAAAAGAGGTCAGGATCATTAGCCCCATTTTACCAGTGGGAAAACTGAGGCACAGAGTGGTGACGCGACTTACCCATTGTCCCCCAGGAGGCTAGTGGCAGAGCCAAGAATAGACCCCAGGTCTCAAGTGCCCATCCTGTCTGTTCATTAGACTACACTGCCACAGTAGAAGGGCAGAAATGTGCATCCCCCTTCATGCTGATTGGATTCCTTTAATCAAGCGCTTTTTGCCCGGGTTTCACCCCCCCAGATGGCATATCCTGGGCGTCTGGAAGAAGAGTTTTGAGGGCATATCTGAGAAATTTACCAAGTCATGTGTCTTGGAGTTGGAACTTCAGGAGGGACTGTCAGAACCCACCCCAGAGGCTCCTTGCACCTGTGCTGCAATGCTGACAAGCTGTTGTGGATGGCCACCTAAAGGAAACCCAACCGCTGGGGCTATGACCAGATGACTTCATTTGCTGCTAATTGTGGGGCACAGTTAAGATGAGTTGGGTGAATTTCCATACTTTCCAGCGTCTAGGGCTGTTGCGTGATGAATGAGGAGCATTAACAGCAGGCGCTGGCCCATCACTGGGATGGCATTTTCTACAGGGATAGCTTCTCACCAGGCTAACGTCTGGCATGGATCAGCCAGGAAGGAGGAAATGACTCAGAATGGTCTCTTAAGCTTCCATTTTGGAGTTAAGGAACAATGCTAGAAATATTAGCTGAGGAGACTCTGGATCCATCCTCCTGGTTTAGCCAGGAAGTGCCACCCCACCAACATCTGAATCAGCCTCCTGCACAACGAAGAAGGCACTCGGGGTTTCTATGCACTCTCAAGGGGTAAGTCTTCACTGTACATTTAACGCATCCTCTTACCCAGCCTTTAGCCCTTCCCTCCATCCACAGAAAAATCTCTGACCTGGGTCTGGAGATGCCTCAAGCCCAGGCTAGCTGGCCTAGCTAGTGGTATTCGTTAGAACCCAGGCTCTGGTTTAACTTGGGCTGGAATCCACCCATTTTGCAGTGAGGATGCAGGCTAAATAACTTGAGTGCTGATAGTCCTCCAGTGCCTTCCCACAATTCCCCCCCAAAGGACAGACAGGCTCTCCTGCAATTGACACAATTGACTGGGAAAGAATCTAAGAGTATCTCAAAGAAGCAGGGGATATGCCTCCAAATATACACAGGCAAGTGCAGAAACTGTGAGGACATGGTTGGGCTTTGCACTGGGGACCTTCATATCTGGGTGCCAATTACCCAAGGCTAACTGTATAGTGAAGACATGCCCTAGGAGATGCAAGGCATTAAGTAATTGAAAAGACTCTCAGGGCTTGTCCATGTGGGGATGGTTTCTTTGATGGATCTAGTTTTTTCAGCAGATTGCCTTGCATCCAAACACACAAGTTCTTTTTCATTCTCTGGTATCTAATCCTGCATTGGAAGTCACCATCATCCACATCCTCAGGGCAAATCACAAAGGCAAATCACATGCCACCTGGCTCAATCACTAGATAGGTCCTTGAGACAGCCTGGCTGGATGTTCAGCTGAGTCCATCCTCCGAGGTTTTCCTGCGCCACCAACCATTTGGGTATCCATGTGATTGCTGGCTAAGTAGCGACAGTCCTTGGAAACACACTTAATAATTTGTTGGTCTTCCATCCTCGTAATGTCTGAATCAAGAAAGCCACTCAACCTGCACTGATGAAGGCAGTTGCTGGCTTTGGCTATGAATCTCTTCACTGCTAATCTTGCCCTGCCACTTGATAGAAAGCAGCTGCTGAAGACAACAAGACTCGAAAATGTTCTTCTGCTGCTCTTCAACCTTCCTCAGCACCCACATTTCACTGCCATGCTGACCCTGGAGAGCCCTGCTTTGGAAGTAACATAACTCTATTCCAGAATGAGCTGTAAAGTATATGTGGATGCATCCCTATTTTGGACTATCTACATTGCTTCAGACAGCCCTTCCATAATGCATTACTTCACATGATCTAATCTGGCCTTAAACTCTCTGACTTGTATGCCCTCCACTGCTCCAGGGACATCTTGACCACACGTGACACTCAGGTTAAATACCAGCATACACCTAAATATGCCCCTCTGTGAACACAGCTTGTGACAAGCTCACATCCTCCGAATCACTTAAAGCAAGCTCTGTGCTTCTGTGTGGTGCCATTCAGAGATCCTGGACTGCCTTGGGATGGAGAGCACGTCCAGTCCCATCTATCCAAGAATCAGCAGAACCCAGAGCTAGGAGTGGCTATGGCACCAAATGCAGGAGAAGGGACACTCCTGGGATGTGGCCCAGCACCAGGCGCTCTGGCAGAATTGCAAAACCCAGGCCTCCTAGTACATGCACTTTGTGTGAGGGGCTGGACTGGATTTTTGCCACGGTGCCCACTGCAGAGCCGCAGGATCCTGGACTGTTTGCCCATGCCCTTAAGAGGCACCCAGCCTACCACAGACTCCCAGGAGATTCCGCAGACAGTCAAGCTCTTTTCAGTGCACCAAATACTGAACCAAAGACCCAAGGAAAGCCAGTGCTGGAGATAGCCCCAAACATCCAGCCGGACAATGCAGAGGAGACCCCACCATTAAGGGCTGCATGCGGTATTACAATAATCTGTCTGGGTTCCGGCTCTATAGGGGGATTTAAACAACTCTGATCTGGGTAGGCTGGGCAGACATTGGTCTGTGGCAGGAGAGATGCATCTGTCCCTCGCCAGTACCCTTAGTTTTCTGCCTGCTTGGCTTTTATTCCCAAAATGGCATGAGCACCACAAAGTTGAAGTTCACAAGGGTTTATGTCCTGAAATACTGAATTCCACATCCATGTCCCGAACATGCAAGTCCGCACATCCTGCTTGATGCTCCCAGCAACCCCCATCTCCTCCCCAGCCCCACGTGGTTCAAGATGGCAGCACTGTAAAAGCAAATAGATTGCGTGGCAGGCGTTTTCACGGCAGCAGCAGAACTTGAGAGCACAACAGAAACTGTACTTTGGATCCCTGTTTGCTCAGTGCCCTGGGCTTGAATTGTTTTTCCTTGTTCTCTGGGCACCTGGCACGGCACGGCCCTGCAGAGAGAGAGGTTATCAGCACTGAATACCTGGCAAACCTCCAAGGAAGATCCCAGAAGAGGGTGAGACAAGAGTGGAGGGAAGAACTCATGCTGCAGAAGAACAAGAAAAAGAGAAGCACAGGAACAATCTGAGAGGGTTTCAGTGGAGAGAAGGACGTGCCAGAAAGGATGCTGGATGTGATACAGAAGCAGACTGCCCTCCTGGAGAGCACTGCTGCCCTCAGTTGAGTCCCGTCCTGAGAGCTGAGACCATGTGATCTAACTGCCTAGCCACAGATACCAGTGCTGCCCTCTCAAGACTGCCCCTTAGCATCAACATTCCCTCCCTCCCAGGACTCTAGCCCTGTGGGTGTTCTGGGAACACAAGTTAACTCTTCAAAGGGCACATATGTGTACTGCATAAAGCACACACTTTGCACAGGATTGTAAAGCACCACTGCTCTTTACTTAAGCAAATAATGAGCTCTACAAGCATTTCCCTGCCTCAGTTTCTACACTACTCTGGAGTACTCTTTGAGCCAGTAGGAGTGTTCTCTGGGTGTGTCTAAGTGTCCCACAGTTTGACTTCTAAACCATGGAGCCTCTCTCCTCTCAGTCCGCTTGCCTCCTCTGACCGCGGTTGGACCAACAGCTGAACCACGACCCTCTGCTACAAAAAAACATACCCCTCTTCTCTCCTCATCCCACCCAAACTTTTCTGTGTCTCCCTGTGAGTCCTCCCCTTAGGGTTTTTTAAAGGCTAGTATCAACACCTTGGAGTCTTTGTCCTGCTGCTGGGAGTTTTCCACTCTCCCTACACGTAAACTGGAGGAAGTGACTTCTCTCAGCTCCAGTCAGCCTCCATGGCATACTTATTGTCCAGTCAGAGTACAGTCATTAAGGTCAAATACTCCCCACTGTCCCTAGTCTGGGACATACATGTGACAGCTTTGTCAGCAAGGTGGATGCACACCCACTTAGAGGCATCCCAACACAGCAATTTTTATAAGAATAACTTCAGAATATCAACCAGAATTCCTAAGTTTCTCTACCCCATGAATCCCCTAATACCAACTGAGAGAGGGCACAGAAATGCCTATGGTACAGAGATCCCCTGGGGTCACCAAAAGAATGGCATGTAAGGTGTCCAATGAAAGTCTGTGTCACAGTGGTCAGCATAACCATTTTGAGATGTATGCATGGAAAACGTGAGGAGTTACTTATATATACTAAAAATTGTGCTCTCTAGATCTGAGCATTAGGACAGGTCACCAAAAGGAGATCCACATATTCCTGGCAAGCAAGGGGAAAGAGATGCTAACCTCATTCCGGCTGGTCACATGCAAATTGAGGACTGCCTCATGCATAGAGCCCTACCAAATTCACTGTCCATTTGGCCAATTTCAAGAGCAAGGGCTTTTAAATTAGTCAATTTCACATTTTCGGATGCTTACATCTGAAATTTCACTGTGTCATAACCATGGGGGCCTGACCCAAAAGCCGGTCAGAGACAGGGCATGTGAAATTGCCACCCTTACTCCTGCCCTGCTGCTGGCACAGGGTCTGCCTTCAGAGCTAGGCAGCCAGAGAGGAAGGCTGCTGGTCGGGCATACAGCTCTAAAGCCTTCCTGAGCTGGGTGGGGGTATGACAACTGGAGTTGTGGAGCTTCCAGCAACTGGGGGAGATTCCCAGAGGTGGGTCTGACCCACCCCAGAAACAGCCCCTGCAGGGGAACAAGAAGTCCCATCCGTCCCCATCCCTGGTTGGGACGAGCATCTGGAGCCCTGTGCAGCGTAGGAGCCCCTGGTTGAGTGCCAAATTTACCAAGGGGGAATCAGATTTCATGAACCGTGACGTGTTTTTCAGGGTCATGAATTTGGTAGGACCCTACTCATGCACAATTAACAACTTCCGGTTGGAGCAAAATGCTAGTCAATAGATTGCGGAGACTTGAGCAGGAAATTAACATGAAAAGATAAATAGCAAGAGTGGAACCACTATTTTCAGATGTGCATCGAAGGTCTGTTTGGGTTGACTTGGGGGTAAAGGGAGGCACCCTGGCATTCCTTCCTTCTGTGAGGACAAGTCACCAGTGAGCTTGACCTTATGAGAAGGGGTCTCAGCCAAACTGGTGGAAAACACTAGGGTAAGTGATCACGTAGGAGACAGGGGAACACTTTGTTAGTTAAGCTCAGTCTCCAGAAAACGTTTTATGATTTTGTTTTATATGTAGCCATTTGTTTCCAGTATTCTCACTCTCTGTCACTTGAATCTGTATTCTTTGATGATAAACTTATTTTTGTTTTAACCGTATCTATTTATGTAAGTGCTGTGTGTTAAGTGCTGGGTTGAATCTGACAAGCTGGTGAGCATTATTTCTTTGGGAACAGCGAATCGAAAAGTTCTGTGAGTGTTCAGTGAAATGGGGCTAAGCACTCCAGAGGGACACTTGGAGGATATGGGGCAGCCAGGCGGGGGGTGCCTATCCCTAAGTTGTGCAGGGACAGCGAGGCCTGCGGAGGCCTGGAAGGCAGTGCTGGGGTTGCCAGAAGCTGGTAGATCCAAGGATCTGATCCACAGCATGCACCAGCAAGCCTTCTTCGCAAAGAGCAGGCTGTGGTGAGGAGCTTCAACCCTGGGTGTATCCCCACCTTCCCTTCCCCAGCTGGAAAACCCCTGTAAGTGGGATTTTAGCTCCCAATCTCCTGGGGGGGGAGAGGGGGGCGGTGGCTAGAGGAAGCCGCCCTTACCCAAACGGCACTGAATTCACTAAGCAGTTGGCAAAAGGATGCATGTGAAAGTCAGAAGCCAATCAGAGTCATCCAATGGTTCTCCAAGCACTTGTCTGGCTTTACATTTGATCTCTCTGATCCAGGAAGTGAGGGGGACAGCAGGGTGGGTTGTAACGTGAGCCTAGTAGAGATGAGGAGAGAGGCTCCAAGCTTCTGAACTCTATGGTCAAGCTTTCCAAGTTGTTATACCTGTAAATTGGCATGCTGGCACAATGCCCCCTAGTGAGGGTTGGGGGCAGGGGGTACATAGATGCCAACAGATTTACTGGTGTCCCAGCATGTGTCTTAGAAAAGCTGTATGCAATGGCATGATGCACCTTGACTGCTCCACTGGTCTCCTGCTGGCCTCGGGAAGGCCCAGAGGACACCTCCCTGAACTTCATTCAGGAGTCCTGGGTGAGTAAAGGTTCGCTCTCCTAACTGCCTCCACCTGCACTGACCCCAGGGAGTGAAGAACCCCTCCTCTTCCTCTTTAACCCCAGACCAGATCCATTGTGCCCCATGGAAGAGGTCCCAGGGCATGAAGCCTGTCTCCTCCAGGCCAGCTCCACACTCTGATGGCTAGGTGAGGTAGGTGGGGTGGCAAGTGAGTGGCAGTGGGTTAGGCTGTGTCAGGGGGGTGGCTAAAGAGTAGCCAATCAGAGAGATATTCCACCCTGCAGCTCTCCCATCCAGAGGATTTTAGAGCATATCTATCTCATCAAATACTTTAGATTTTGGGGGGAGGGAAGAGAAGGGGGAATGCAGGGTAATTCACTATCAATTAACACCCCCAAAGTCATCTCCTGCCCCTCAAATTCCAAAGTATTTGATGGTGCATACACTCCCCATGCCAACTGAGATAATCCTGCTAAACAGTCCGTCCTCTGAATTTGCACTGACAATGCACAAAAGCAAACACTTCAGGCTCCAGGACACAGGAGGGATTGAGGAGGGAGTGTGTGTTAATTAACTGTAAATTACAGCTAATTGGACAATTAAAACCCTTAGCTTTCTCCTGGGTATCTTAGGGCTAGTCTACACTCACCCTTATGCAGGCAAAACTTTTGTTGCTCAGAGATGTGAGCGACATAAGCTTTGCCAGCAAAAGTGTAGACAGTGCTAGGTCACCGAGAGAGCTCTCCCGCTGAAATAGCTACTGCCCCTCATTTAGCTAGTTTTATTTTGTCGGTGGGAAAGCTCTTTTCCTGCCAGCATAACACAGCTACACTCACGCTTCTGCCAGCAAAACTTAGGTCACTCCACAGGGTGGTTTTTTTTCACACTCCTGAGTGACAAAAGTTTTGCCAGCATAAGCATGGGTGTGGACAAGCCCTTACAGCGGCACAGCTGTAGCGGTACATCTGTGCCACTGTAAGAGCGCTTGTATAGCCGTGTTACGTCCACGGGAGAGAGCTCTCCCACCCATAAAACAAAACCACCACCAACATAGTGCTGTCCACGCTAGCACTTATACTGGCAAAACTTCACACCCCAGAGCGACAAAAGTTTTGCCTGCATAACCGCTATTGTAAACAAGCCTTAGGCTAATTTATAAAACTACAGAAATTTCCAGACTTAAGTCTCTGTTAAGGTTGAGGGTTCCTAGCGGTAACTGTAAAAATACTCAATAAGGGACATTGTAGTAAGAAAAACCTGCAAGCCAAGCAATGGAATTGCAGGAAATTCACAGTGAAACTTGAACTTAAAGCGAAAGCTTGGAAAGGACGGAAATGTGCAGTCAGGCTCAGCACAAGATGCCCTGAGGAAAGCTCGCAGACACAACCGTGTGCATCTGCACCAAAGATTTCCCTCTCAGGAGGGCCGATAAAAACTGTCTGACCTGCCCAAGACGGTGTTGTACAACCTCCTATGCAGACCTGTGAAAGATATGATGGGATAGTTTAATTTGAGCAATTGATTTTGGATTATCCGCAGATAAGTCTGCTCAATGGTCTGTGGGAATGCTGGATGGGATGGG
>ML675613.1:2241717-2258333 GCA_007922155.1 Mesoclemmys tuberculata | reverse complement strand
GGGGGGAGGGGGCCTTATTTACCCCTCCACCGAAACTGGCCGCTTGCCGGAAGTGGAGCTGGGGCTGTGCCAGCTCCTCCCCCCGCCCCGCGCTAGGCTCCCATAGCAACGAGGAAGAGACCCGGCGCGCATGCGCCGCGCCGCACCGCTCCCCTCCGCTCAGGGCACGACGGGAATTGTCGTTCCCTCCCGGCCTCTCCCACGCGCCGCTCGCTCGCCCGGAGCAGACACAAGATGGCGCCCAAGCCCGGCCGCCGGCGCCCAGAACTTCGGTTCCCAAGCTGCCCCGCGGCGCGCACGGGATGCTGGGGGCTGTAGTTTTGTGGGCTCTGTGACTGAGGCCTGCGGGATGGGGGAGGGGTCCGGGGGGACGGGGAGGGGGCGATCTGCTCACAGACCATTTCCACATCCCCAAATACCATGCCCCTGGGTCGGCTGATTTGGGGGACGGAAGGGGATTCCCTCACCCAGAGCCCCCGAGTCAGGGCCCTTGGGGGAGGGGCTCAGATGGTGTTAACTCTGGAACCTACTGACAACAGCAATGTTAACTGCTGATACACTGGGATACTGGGAGGAGCTTGGAGTGGTGGGCAGAGTTTGGATTGGTGGGCGGAGCATGAATAGACCTCTCCCCCACACACTAGTCCCCTGGTTCCAACCTGCCCCCTAGCTTCCGAACGGTAGCTCGGCTCTCCCGAAACCTCAGGCCAGGAGCCTTTGGCCTAGCCACCTCTTCCCACCCACGCTCTGCTCATCTGCACATGCCTACTGGCAGGGTTCAGGCATTCGGCTGCCTCCCACCACCTGAGTGCTTTCAATGGGGCCACAGCTTTGATTAGCCAAGAGGGAGGGGCTGCAGTGGGGCAGACCTAACATGGCTGGACAGGGGGTGGGACTGCGTCCTAGCCACACCCAGATTCACCTCTTATAAGAGGCAGATTAATGTCCCCTTCCCTGCTTAGAACAAAATGATGTATTGTTTTATTTTCCTTTTTAAATGTCATCCCTGTCGCCAGCTCGCACAGCACTTCCGTCCTGCTCATTCACCCTTTGGTCTATGCCCATCTCTCACCATTTCCAGCCTGCTCTTCTCACTCCCTCATTGGTAGTGACCACAAACTGCACTTTGGTGGCCTCCCCGTGACACAAATTAGTGGCCTCTTTCCAGTCCTTCATTGCTAGACATGAATCCTATTACTGGCCCCTCATGTCGGCACCTGCCTCTCCCTCCCCACAAAACTGGTCCTTAGGGTTTACTCTGTTCATGTCAGCATTACAAGCCAAGTTATACTGGCATACCGCCACCAAAGTTTGTAGATCACTCGGGCATGTACATATTTGGCTGCTTGGGTCAACGCTGCCTTTATCATTGGGAGTGCTTGTTTCGCTGCAAAGTACGATACACTATGCGTGGGTATCTCAGTGTGCCATAATGTGCTGCCATATCCGGTGCAATGCCTTTTCTGGTGCTTGCTGTCCATTTATAAATATGACTGTTTTCCAAAATCTAGGAGCTGCCTGGTGCTTGCTGTATTTTACAAGTACTCTGTGCTTTGAGCACCGCTGTGTGTTCAGCAGTATGTGTTGTGAACTAAAAAAGATAATTTCATGCTCCATAAATAGAAATGCATTGAGTGCCATAAACACTGCAGAAAAACTATGTGCAAAAAACACCAGGCAATGCTTTACAAACTTTAAATGTAAATAAATGGACTTGGACTTTGAAACTGGAAAGGCAGCAAACATTGCTGTGCTTTTTAGTGCACAAATGTAGTCCCCAAATTGTGGGCACCCTGGGATTTTTGGACTTGCAGGGTCTGCAGCACTTGGGGTTAGTGCCTGAGGAGATCCATTATGTCTTGTTGCATCTCCCTCTCCTTTTGCTGCTAGGACACCTGGGCCTTTCTCCTGTTCGCTTTTTCCCCCTTTATGTCACCTGCCATGTTGGCCCTCCAGGCCTTCTGTCTGCAGTCTGCTGCAGCACTGGTGTGCAGGACTCTCTGAACGTGCCCTCCCTAGCCCTCTTCGTCTTCTTCCTCCTCGTGGTCAGACATTCACCTGTGTGGAAGGGATACTCCTCAAAGCTACAATGGCAGCAGCTGCTGATAAAAAGGACAGATGCATTGCTGGATTTACAGTCACAACAGAAAGGGAAAGATAAATTTCAAAACTTCCTTCCTTTATTCCCACAAAACCCTGTGATAAGACAGCCTTACTGACACTTCCATTTTGGAGTGGGTCCTGGGGATTTAGATTTTTCGATGAAAAATCCACGCTTCCTGCAAACACTTTTCACAAAAAAAGTCATTGAGTCTAAACCCCAATTTCCCACCAAAAAACAGTTTAGATGGGAAATTTCCAACTGGGCCTAGCTCTATTGTTTAAATCTTGGTTTGCCATGGTCACAGAACTCAGTGAGGACTGAACATGCAACTTTCAGTACCAAAAATCTTGGGCTCTGTCCCCTTGAGCTAAAGAATTATTCTGCTATTGGAAAGGCTAAGATTTGGTCATGGAAGTCACAGCTTCCGTGACTTTCCAGGACCTCTGGGATTACATTCTGGGGCAGGGTTAGCAGCTAGCAGCCCTGGGGCTGCTGCCAAGCAGCTTATTGGCTGGGCTGCCACCAAACAGCTGATCGGCTGGCCAGCCCACTGGAGCAGTTGGGCTGGAGCAGCAGCAAGCCTTGAGACTCTGGTTCCCCCCACCCCCCCACCCAAAGATATTTTTAGTAACAGTTAGGGACAGGTCATGGCTGTCATGAATTTTTGTTTATTGCCCACGACCTGTCCCTGACTTTTACTAAAAATACCCATGACAGAATCTTAACCTTAGCTATTAGTAACTCTCCCACAGCAGATATATAGTCTATTGAACCAGCATCACATTCACTAGGCCTGTTAGGGTTGCCAACCCACTAGGATTGTCCTGGAGTCTCCAGGAATTGAAGATTAATCTTTAATTAAAAATTATGTCATGTGAGGAAACCTCCAAGAATACGGCCAACCAAAATGGGCAACACTACGAGGCCTGTGTCTTCCTTGTGCTTCGCTAATAACTGTTCCATATACAAAGCACTTCATCTCCAACAGCAGCTACGGTGGCTGAGTAGTCCCAAGGGAAAGAGCAACCCCTTCATTTACAAAGCAGCAGCACTTCAGAGGCAGGAACCCATCGGGAACCTGTTACATCCCACAATCGCTTCCTGAGAGCCAGAATTCTTACTAAAAGCAATGAATGCATATTTCATCACAACAGCCTTAACTCTGGCCCACGTATGGCTGATCATTGCTATGCAACATCGCTATTTATTACTTGTACTAACGTAGCAGCAAGGACCCCTGCCAGTCACAGGCCAGGACCCCACTGTACAAACACACAATGGTCTCAGTTTTGGTATCTCAATTACAATACTCAATGGGGATATACGATCAGTCATTAGGCTTATCAATTGTTGGGACAATGCTCCCATTTGCTGTGGCCCGAGAATCATATTGTACATGTAGTATTATAGGAAAGTCTGATTTTTATCAATTTATGGTAAAAAAAAATATTGTCCATAAGTGAATGCACATTTGAGAATGGTCAATCAGCATAATTAATGTGTCCCTCTATAATAACTGATTCATTCATTAATTCAGAGACGTCCCTGTGACATGTGTTATGCAGTCAGACTAGATGATCACAAAGATTCCTTCCGGCTTTAGCATCTATCATTCACCTATATTTCATTTCCAGGTGGCTCGTGCTTTTATTGTGAGGTTACTGATTAAAGTAAGATATATTTAGGCTTAGAAGGATTCCATTTTTATCAGTAAATGTTGATTTCACTGGGCGCACACACACTGACGACAAATATTTCCATTGGTAATAATGACAATTTATGGAGAGGCCACGTAAGAAAAATGTTGCTTAAGATCTTATTTGAGTTTGATTTAAGGATATTTACTGTGTAGATTTTGACATGTGATGTTGATCATTTGTGTTTTCATAGAATCAGAGAAATTGAAGCACAAGAAGTCATCAAACCCAGGCCCCTGTGCGGAGGCAGGACCCAGTAAACCGGGAACATTCCTGACAGGGGTTTGTTCCATTTCTTCTTCAACACCTCCAATGATGGGGATTCCCTAACCTCCCTTGAAAGCCTGTGCCAGAGTTTAACAGCCCTTGTAGTTATTAAAACAAGGAGTTATTAAAACAAGGAGGTAACACCTTTTATTGGACCAACTTGTGTTGGCGAAAGAAACAAACTTTCAAGTTGCCCAGAGCTCTTCTTCAGGGCTGGGAAAGCTACTCAGAGTGTCACAGCTAAGGGCTAGTCTACACCTAAAACTTACAACGGCACAGCTGTATTGGTGCAGCTGGGCTACTGTAAGAACACTTGCGTAGCCACATTATGTTGACAGGAGAGAGCTCTCCCGCCGCCGCCGTAATAAAATTACCTAAACAAACGCTGGTAGTTATATGGCGGGAGAGTGTTTTTTTAACACCCCTGAGTGACCGAAGTTTTGCTGGCATAAGTACTAGCGTAGACAAGGCCTAAATACAGGATGGACAAATTGTTTGGCATAAGTAGTTAACACATATTGTAAGAGACCATTCAAGGTGAAATGACCAGTTAATACCCCTCCAGTCATAGGACAAAAAAGCGGGGGATGGGGGAGAGGCAAACTAGTGGATTACAGATTGTCGTACTAAACTGTAAATCCAGTGTCTGTAAATCCATGATTTTTAGCACCTAGCAAAATTATTCATTTAAACTCCTGGGACCAGCCCAGCTACAACAACATTGCAACCGACTTACATCAGAAACTTTTCCCTAATATCTGACCTAAATCTCCCTTGCTTATAAAGCTTTCATGATTTTGAGTCTCAACAATCAACTGTCATTAAATAATTACTGCCTGACCCCCGCCCCCCCATTTCTCACCATTGTGAAAATTTAAATCAAGACAAATAATTTAAAATGTGCTTAAACCCCCTAATTTTTTGCAACTGTGAAAATTTAAATAAATAACTAAATGCTTAAAATCAACATCGTCGTTCTGCATCACAATTATAAAAAAATAATACTCGAATTCTGGCCAAGCCCACATATAGTTAATATTAACGACTTATGCACTATTTGGGGTTGGCATTAAGACTGTGCTGAAAAATGCACTTCTTCATGCTTAGCGAGACTGCGACCTTGACTGTGTGGGTAGCACAAGAAAGAGGTGTGGCTTAACTATTAATTTCCTTGTTTTTAAATATTGGCAAGTGAAAAGAGAGGGAAGCAAACTGGTGACACTTAGCAAGGATTGTAGCTGGTTTTTGAAACAAAGTGTTTTGTTCTGGGCATTTCCCAGGTGGTTGTGGGGGTGGTTTAAAAAAAAAAAAAGACCAAACTCTTTCACTATTTCCTTTTGTGTCAGTAAATAAGACACGTTTTTAAAAAATGAAATGACTGGAAAGGGTGAGTCACTCGATTATTAAAGCAAAGATGTGAGCAGTGCTGGCGTTTCTTATAATGGCCCCTGCAAACCCTTGCTTTGCTGTGTCTGACAAGCACTAAATATTCACTGTTGCATTACTGTAGAACCTAGGAGATCCAGGGATGGCCCAAGACCCCGCCCCCCCGGGCCTGTATGCACCGATACAGATGGCCTCTGCCCCAAAGAGCTTACCTGCTAAATAGACACATGATGGCGGCATAGAGGGGGGAAGAGATGCCACGCACCATGGCAGAGCCAGGACTAAAAACCTAGGTCTTTTCAGCCCCGGTCTGGTGTTCTGTCGTCAAAGCACGAGCAGGCTCAGATACCCCGGTGATGGGCAGCCATATGCAACCCAAAGCTAAAGCACTTCCTGCTGCCTTGATGATTCCAACTGGAAAAACGTGGCTGCAAACAATGCTTCACACCTGATGGGCCCACTCCCATCCGTCGCTGACAGTGCGCTCTGGAAAGGGCTGGGCGCCCAGCCAACCTGGCTTTTCTAGCTGCGGATACTGGAACAGCCAAGGCAGCGCCCAAGTGCAGAAGATCCAGGCTAGGCTCAGGGATCTGGGCCTGACTCTGCTTCCTCAAGGGGATTAGGCACCTCTCTCCCCATTGGGAAAATCCAACAGGCTTGAAAAAACAGGCTTGGTAGAAAACTTGCAGCCAGCTGCGGACACCCATGCCAGGCAGCTGATGTCCCTGAGGCAGGCAGCTGCCGGCAACTGCAAGCCTGCCGTGGGCAAGGGGAGAGCCAGAGGCACCCGGGCCCTGCTAGGGTGGAGTGGGAATTTCCTGCAGTGGCTTTATGAATGGGCTGTCTGGCAGTGGCAGCCGTGAGCAGGATTGTGTCAGCGGCTCCTGGGGCAGAGAGGACGCCTCATGTAAGTGGCTGGGCTGGAATGGAAGGTCAGTAAAGCCTGGCTGAGGCCGACCCCTGTCCATGGAGAGCCCAGAAAGTCAATGGGGACCTTGAGGACTGCATGACTGCCATCTAACAATGGGGCACACGTGGACTCAGCGTGGCTCTGCAGCACAAAGAGGTGCCAGGGGCTGGGACCCACTGGCCTGACAGAGACAGAGGCCAGGCCAACCACGGACGCCATGGCAGCTTGGCTGGGTGGAGAGCTGGTTCAGCCAGGAGAGACAATGGCTTAACCTTTGCTTTTCTGGGCTGCACTCAGGACGCCCCGTGCTGCATGCCAGCAGGCTCACGACCCCTGCTCTGTCTGGAAAAGCTGCTTTGTGTCACTGCCAACATTGGCTGCGGAGGCCCTTGGAAAGGGTGAATGTCTCTGCCCAGGCATCTGGCTCAGTTGGACTCGCTAGGCAGAGCTCACGAGTGAAGCAGGAGGGCGGGAGCCCAGAGGCGGTGAGGCCATGTAGCCAGTCCTTGGGGAAGCGTGAGCCCCGAGCTAGGAAAGGCCAGTTCTCAGGGAGGCCAGTATAACCCATTAATGCATCCAGCTCACAGAGACCACAAAAAGCAGAATCTCACAGAGCCAAACAGCACTGGTGGGGTGGGGTGGGGTGGAATGAGAATCGACTGGCAGGGGCAGGGGAACCACGACTGCTTCTGATCTGTGGGGCAGCAGGGATCCCAGATTCCAGGGTTGTTGAACCTGCACCTTTCCCCCCTTCCCTTCTCCCCCAGGGCTGGCTAGTCCCAGGGCTCACATGGCTCCAGATTAAACAGACCGCACCTCCCAGGGATTTGGCTTAGGTGACAGCTCTTTGCTTCCTGTCCCATCCTTGGGCAGCAGGGGAGACAGGAGCCTGTGTCCCTGGTAGGCAGGGGGACCCCAGGGAAGGGAGAAGGCCAGAGCCAACGGCAAAGTGAATTAACTTTATTCACAGACGGAGTGAGGCTGGCACAGAGAGAAATGACGTGGTGTCCAGGTGGGTAGGGTGGGGTAGGGGGAGGTGCCCCCCAACACATCCTTTCCTCCCCAGTCACAGTGAGGGGGTTGGCCCCCTTCGACCCCACTGACCAAAGCAGTGCTCAGTGGCACAAAAGCAAAGGGCTGGTGCGTGTGGGGAGAGAAGGCATCATGTCACCCCCACGCACCCTGGTAACACCCGCTCAGCTGCAGGGCTGGAGGCTCAGGGCAGCGGGGGCTGTGCAGCGCAGTCCCCGAAGGGCTGTGCCCCATAGGTTCTCTAGATCCAGGAGCGGGACGGAGCTTTGGAGGGAGAGGCTGTCCCCAGCCTAGAGTCCAGCTCTTCCATTGGCCCCGCCCCCTGCAGCACTCGGGCCCCGCCCTCAAGGATGATCAGCACTGATGCCTCTCCGGTGCCGAGTGCCCTGCTCCGAAACACCGGCTCCAGGCAGCAGCTGGGCGCCCAGCACCATTCGTAGCAGTAGCCTGGGTTATGGGGGCGGAGCCACAGTCATCATAGGCGGGGCTATGGGGGTAGATTCTCACCCAAGCCAGGCTCAACGTCCACGCTGGCCTGCCGCACCATCTTCCTTGGCCGTGAAAGGGGGAGGGCGCTGCCTCCAGGCGGGGGCTCCTGTGGGGCGGGCGGGGAGCTAGCAGGCTCCTCCCCTGGTTGGGGCATTTCCTGGCCAGCAGCCTCCAGCCGTTCCTCGAATTCCCTGGTGCGGCTGAGCACCAGGGCAGCATCCATGAGCTGGGCCACGGACTGGCGGTGCTGCACGGCCCGGGCATGGCGCAGGGTCCTGGGGCTGGGGTCCTCCCCGTGCTGCACGGCCTTGTGTGCCTTGCCCGGCCCCGGGTGGCAGCTCTGCTTGCGCAGCTGGGCGTGGCTCCGGGGGACCTCGTGGCTGCGCTGCTGGCCCGGCTGCTTGCCCGTCTTGTCGGCTAAGCCCCGCGGTGGGTGCTGTTTGGCCTTGGAGCCTGGTGCTGCTTCCCCCGGCTCCTCCTGGCCCTGTGGGGAGGGTGGGGGGGATGCAAGCTTCCAGGTGGGGTGCTCCACGAGGGCCTCGCTCCCTGAGGCAACAAACACCTGCAGTAAAGAGGAGAGGGGGCAATCAGAGAACAGACACGCTCGGGTCACTTCTTTCTGCTGGGCCCCAATCACTCCCCTTCTGCCCCACACGTGGGCCCCCTCTCCTGTTGCATGGCACCTCCCCACAGCCCTGGATCCTTCCCCTGTTCCCACTAGCTGGGGCGTCCTCCTCCCCCCTAGTGGCCCCTGTGTGTGCCCCTTACCTCCCCCTCGGCAGGGCCCCCCAGCGGCGAGGGGGCGTCAGGGCTGTCCATCTCGCTGATGCTCCTCATCACGGCGTAGAGGTTGATGCGCCGGTCACGCGGCATGCTGGGCGGCTCCGGCACCCGTAGCATGGCCAGGTGCTCCCGGACTTCCTCAGCCCCCGAGTCATCCGAGCCACCCGGCTCCTCTGCCTCCTGCATGCAGATCTGTGGCCCCTCGTTCCCTGCTGGGGTCTGGGGCAGGGCCGGTTCCTCGGGGGGCTCCCGCAGAGGCCGGAAACAATACTGAGGTGTCGTGACTAGCTCCTCCTCCTGCAGCCCTGGCTCCTCCTCCTGCAGCCCTGGCTCCTCCTCCGAACTCAGCATCTCCTCGCACAAGCTCCCCGCGCTCCCCGATTGGTCACTGCCAGTGTCACTCCCATCCACTGTGTCCTCCCATTGGCTGTCTCCTGCCTTCTGCTCCCACAGGCTGCTGTGCCGGCTGTACAGAGACACACTGAGCTGAACAGGAGGCCCTGGGGATGTCACAGCGCCTCCTGCTGAAGAGGGCAGGGACAGGTGGTGCAGGCCCCGCCCCCTCCCTGATGTCACAGTGCCCCCTGCTGGGGAGGGTGAGATTGGGCAGTGGAGGCCCCTCCCCCTTCCATAAGGTCACAGAACCCCTGGTGGGAGGTGGGGCTGGGCAGTGAAGACTCCTCCCCCTTCCGTGATGTCACAGAACCCCCGGTGGGAGGTGGGGCTGGGCAGTGCAGGCTCCTCCCTCTCCTTGCAGTTACCTGGCGTCCAGGATGCCCTGGTAGAACTCCAGCTGCCTCATGAAGCTGGGGTTGGGGTGCACGATGGGGCGCCGCTCTCGCACGTGCCGGTAGGCCTGCTCCAGCGTCCAGCCGTACTCCTTCATGGCATAGGCGATCACCGTGGAGGCCGAGCGGCTTACGCCCATCTTGCAGTGCACCAACACCCGTGAGTTCTGAGCCCTGTCGGGGGATGTGGGCCAATGAGGCAGGCACAGGGGGCTTAGTGCACCTTCTTCACCTCCCCTTCCCCATGGTGCTTTTTGGCAGTGCCCCCTCACTTCCCCACGGGGCCCTCTGGCTTTGCCCCCTTCCCTCCCCCATGGCATCTTGATGGGAACTGCTGCAACGTGCCCCCTTCACGAACACACAGGTGGGCATTGTTGCCTATAAGGAGCCTTCTCTCAGATTCTATTATAACACGTCACGGTGGCAGGTGGAAGCCAGAAGCCACCCTTCTCCCATCTCAGTGACGGGGGTCATGTCAGGCACATTCACATTGAGAGCCCTGTTAATCTCCTGTTGCAGCTGACCATGAGAGAGACCAAAAGCTGGCAATCTCGGTGGGAACTGCAACAGACGACAGCCTCAGAGGGCAGCATAAACGGGCCCGTTCCAGGCCTCAGCCAAAGACAGCGCTCAAAACGGCCAGTTTCATGTGGATGGATTCTCTGCGGAGAAGGCAGGAAAGCAGCCATCAAGAGACAACAGAGAGAGAACAGGACCGGACATCCCTGGCATGCTGCTTACTGCTGCAAACACTAAAAGCAATGTCTACAGCAACACGATACTTATCTGTGACAAAAGCCTGGTGAAAAGCACTGCTGGGAAACTCCCATGCTGTAATGGGACTTCTGGCTGAACGAGCTGTGGTTTCTGTTTACAACCCACCAGGAGAACTGGTTGCATGGCCAACCAACCCTCCTCTGACAGGAAAGCCATGCCTTGTCATAGGCGACTTCAGCAGTCACACCACCATCTCACACCATTACTCCAACAACGGGAAAGAAGTTGAGAAGTGGTAAGAGCTAGACCATGCTCTACGAGTCCAAGGACAAATGTCTACACTATACGCACTACGGCACATCTGTGGTGGAGATGCCTACATCGACGGAAGGGGTTTTCCAGTCGATGTACGTAATCCATCTCTCCGAGAGCTGGGTCGATGGTAGAATTCTTCCATGGACCTCGCTGCATCTACACTGGGGGGGGGGGGGAGGTTGATCTAACTGTGGTGCTCAGGGTGCAAAATTTTCACAGCCTTGAGCGACGTAGCTAGGTTGATCTGATTTTGAAGCGTAGACGACGTGCTGATCTTCGTTACCTCTGAAAATGCAGACAACTTCAGAAGGGAGCTGTCGCAAAAGAACAGTGGATCTGTGCATACTGCGAGTGTCCAGTGGACCAGGGGCCAGGCATGCCAGGGGGACGCTCAGGGATTGGAGCATGCCTATTGCTAACCAGAAGGATAGCGGGGTCTGCGCAGGCTGAGAAGGAAGCAATTATGTTTCCTGTGGCCAGTGGTGTCAGGGAGCTGACCTCTGGAAGGCACAGATAAGGCTCCTTCATGCTAAGGACAGGTGATAGGGAGGCGCCACCCAACGTGGACGCCCATGGGAAGTTCTCCCAGGGATGTCTGACACTATCTGTATAGGGGCTTTCAGAACAGACAAACCAGCAATACAGATGTTCAGACCTGGATGCCTTTGGCAACAAATGTGTGCCATAACAGCAAGAAAGCATGGGCCGCCGTTCGCAAGCTGACCCCAATGGACAACAACCAAAGTGCACTGCTGCAACTGCTCACTGATGCACTGCAACCCATAAACCAGCCCACACAGCCACGTGGAAAATGAAACAAGTCCAGCAGAAGATAGCAAAGTCCACAACGAGCTGCTCCAATGCCGAGGAGCTGACTTGGCCGGCCATGAAAACCCTGGGATGTGGAGAGGAAGCTGGCCTCTGGGAGATCTAATGAACTCTTTCTACACTTCAGAGTGGGAGCACACAAGTGGCTCCTTGACTTCTTGGATTCCTGCAAGGAGACAGTTCAGGTACCCAGGCTGCAGAGACAGGCCCACATGGTTGCACTACTCAAACCCCATAAAGACCCTAAACTCTGCAATGTTCCTGCCCAATGTCCTTATTCTGCTTAACCTACAAAGCTACACCAACAGATGATAGCAGGTGGAAAAGCTCCGGTAGTAAGAGGCCAGATGACTGATGACCAAGCTGGTTTTTGCCTAGGACCTTCATGCTTGTGGCCAAGTTGCAAACCTAACTCAAAACACTGAAGATGGCTTCGAAGCTTGTCAAATTGCAGGGGCTGTGTTGTTGATCTGTCAGCTGCTTATGATACTGTGAACCATCAGGCACTTCTGTTGAAACTGGCAAGAATTTTGAGAAGTAGCAAGACGGCCAAGGTCATCTCCTCCTTGCTCAAAAAATGAGGGTTTTTTGGTCGAGATGGATGGCCAGAAAAGTCAATGTCGTGCTCAATGGAATGGCTTGCCCCAAGTTCCCTGGCCTCACCCTTGCTGTTTTATGTCGACAAAAAATGGCCAACCAGAATTCCCGATGTGTGAAGATTCATTTACCGAGGTGATCTTTGCATCACGTTTCAATTAGGAAGGATCCGAGGACATTCTAATTGGCTCCCTGAGTGTACATGGAGAATATTGTCAGACATGGATCCTAAATGCCAGCCCTAGCAAGACACAAGCGTATGTCTTCCACCTGAAACACAATCAGGCCAAGCAAAAGTATCATGGGATGGTACAATCCTTGAACACCATGAACATCCGGTGTACCCAGGGTCACATTAGACAGAACGCTGACACTCAAAGAGCACATCCAGAAGCTGAAAAAGAAAGTGAAATCCAGGAATTGCGTACTCCAAAAACTGGCCAACAGAAAGAGGGGTGCTAACCCCAAAACACACCAACCAACCAGTCTTGCCCTGTGTTCCTCAGCTCCACAGCACAGTGCCCCAGTATGGTCCCACACAAGCCACGCACACAAAACTGCAACTCAGTTGACCCCGTAGGATCCTCACAGGAAATTTTAAACTAACAGCACACTGTAGTTATACTGCTACGTGGGGACTGCACCACCGTCAGTGAGGTGGGATGCCGTCAATAAAAGGGGAGATCAAAACAAGTGCATGATCCCAGCTACCCACTGCATGGACACATTCCACCGCCCAAGGGGCTGACGTCCCCTCTGAAAATCTCTTGCCCCAAAATACCTGTGTGGCAGGCTACAGAGTAACAAAAAGGCAGGAAACATCAATGAACTTGCACAACCTGATTCCTTCAGAACAGCTCCCTCTTGGCATGGAACTAAAACACTCCTGAGGGTTGGTGCAGCACCCCCAACTTTGAACAGTCTCTTGGAGGATCCCCTTGGATGGGCCAGACCCCCAAGGGGATCTCATTCTTCCTGCACAGGGCAGGCCACGTGGCCTCACTGCCTTCTGAGATGGAACCTCCGGAGATCCAGGCCTCCGGCTTCACGCCGGGAACTTGGTTCAGTGAGTCCCACTGAGAGAGATTCCTGGTAGAGACTGGCCCTCTCCTCTGGGATTTGCAGTGGCACTCACGCAGCATTTTCGAGACAGTCGGGTTTATTAGTCAACAGCAACACAGCAGAGGAAGGCCTCAGGACAGCCCGGAGAAAAGAAGGTTGGGCCACGGGGGTCCACCCAGAGCCCAGCCAAGCTGTAGCGAACTCCATTTGCAGGCTCTCTGTCTCTCTCGGACTTCCTTCCTTAGTCAGTTCCCAGTTGAGAACTCCAAGCTTCTTCCAGCAGCCAACCCTTATCAACCTCCCGTCCCTTGTTCTCAGCTTCCCTCCTAAGAGGCGGAGAAATCCTCCTCCCTCTGGGTCATTGGTTGCTAGGTGTCAATGTCCTGGTGAGTGTTGTCTTCTCAGGTTTTCCATTGATAGGGATGGGCCTCTGCCAGTCCTTTTTAATGACCCTTTCAGTCTGCTCTGACGGCAAGGCTGGCCACCCCCCACCCCATGGCTCTTAGCCTTCACTGAGAGCAAACTTAGTCCTCCCCCACCCACAGGGTAGCCATGCAAGGCATAGGGGAAACTGAGGCACACATGGGGCTCATAAAAGTACCACAGAAAATTCCCACTCCGTCACACACTGATGTACCCAAAATCGAGGGAGAGCTGGCGACAATACGACCAAGTGGAAGTGAGGAATGGCCTCAGATGTGAATGCGGAGAGCCTAGGCAAACAGCTGAACACCTCCCCGTAAACATCCCATGCTCCTGAGGAACTATTTGAGATAAGAGACACCACCAGGTCTTGGCTGTGTTTTGGAGTGATAAGCTATGATGATTATCTCAGAGATGTCCTCCACGCCCCCTTTTCCAGAGCCCATACGTGATACAGGATACATATGATCCTCCCCATGCATGTCTTTGGGCATGTCTCCCCCACACACAGTTGCAATACACTCTGTAAGAGACAGTTTGTCACCACCTAGAGGCTGCAGCCCACAGTGCTGCTTTCCATCAGCCAGAGAGAAGACAAAGGACCAATTGCCGCTACCACCTCAGGCTATAATTTAGCTCCAGTGGCAGAGGCTGGGATGCGTGGTGCAGTGACAGGGCGACAGCTCCCTGGGGGGTGGTGTGACTGGCCTGGTTATCGGCACACGAGCAACTCCTCCCCCGACCTCCCGGCTCACCGGACAGTCGAGATGAAGTGATACGTCTCCTTCCAGTAGGGCAGCAGCTGCGAGGCCTCTTCGTCGTAGAGCCGCACGTTCATGTAGGTGAAAAGCGCCGGGAAGAAGTTGTCGATTTCCCGGGTCACGTTGAGGATGTGGCTGATTCTGATACAGAGGCGGAGTCAGGGAGATGCTGGGGGCTCCCCTGTGCTGCCCCATCCCAAAGACACCCTGCTCCCAGTGCCTTCCCCAGCAGGCATCCTTGGAGACAAGCTGCCCTGCCCTGTAACTGCTCCCCGTTAGAAGCACCAACCAGGGCTGTGTGGGAGGACAGGAGGCAGGATTCGAACTCAGTTCAGACAGCCCTTCCAGCCTGGAGAACAAGAAGTGGCCTGGGGCAGGGTGCCTCCAAGGTGCCTGTCCCCCAGCACTTGGGCTCCAGGGTTCGGGTATGCACCCTGGTCAGGGCGGCTGCGGGGACAGAACCCAAAGGAGGGGCCTCTACAGAGCCAGACCTAGAGGCAGCAGCAGCCTCACTAAGCTCCGTTCACGGTCTGGCCGCTGCAGGGCGATGGAAAGACAACACAGGCCAGGGAAATCTGCCCCCAACCCTCCCCTGGGGCCAGGGCACACACCTGTTGCGCTGCAGCTCCTCCAGGTTGGCTGCGTTCCACTCAGAGCCCTATGGACAGGCAGAGAGGGGGTACAGCAGGGTGAATGGACAGATGCAGCTGCTCCCATAACAGGAAAGTCCGACCCCCTCCCACCCTGAGTAACTGCAAGAGCGTCCCTGGCTGGGAGAGGCTGCGCTGGAGTAGCCAGGAGTCCCCCACATCCCCCAAGTCAGCCCTCCTGCCCCACTCCCTACAGCACCCCCTGCTGGGAGAGGCCAGAACTGGAGAAGCCGGGAGTTCCCCCTCACAGCCAGCACTGCTGCCCCACTCCCTACAGCGCCCCCGGCTGAGAGAGGCCAGGACAGAGCTCTCCCGAACCCCTGGCAGCTCCTCACTAGGTAGAGGTGGTCGAAGATCTTGGAGGGCCGGTCCATCTGGGCCATGATGAGCAGCATCTCGTTGTCGATGAACTCCTTGTACTCCTTCAGGCTGCAGTTGGTGCGGTGCTCCAGCTCCGTGCGGATCTGCAAGGGGAACAGACCATCAGAGGGGGGGATCCCGCTCTCGCCCCCGGGGAGAGGAGATCAGCTGGTTACCCCCACTTCTCCCACTGCCCCCATCCCATACACCCTGCTCCTCATCCCTCCCCCGCCCCGCCCAGCCAATCACTTCCCAGATCCACTTTACCACAAACAATCACACGCCTTCCCCATCTCCCACCCTGATTCCCCACTGCCTCTCACACCCCATTGACTTCCCCCAACCCCCGTCCTGCGCCTCCCCCTCCTCCCCATGCACCCCACCTCCTTGGAGGTGATGCTCTCCAGGTCAGTCGTGGCCATCACCTCACGCAGTTTGGCCCGGATCATCCGCTCCATCAGCTCACGCTGCGTTGGCCTGGGGCATAGAAACAGGTGTCAAAGCCCACAGGGCTCCCAGATTCTGCCCTCAGACACCAGGCCCTGGCTCCTAGACACTTCCCCCTCAGCCGCCAGACCCTGCCCTCCTGCTAGGCTTTGGCCCAACCAATTCGCAGGCTCTAGGGAGGATTCGAACCCGGTGCTTCAGCAAGGGGGTGGGAGCTCTCTTCCAGCCAATCAGCATCCAGCATTGGAGGCTATTATAAGGAGCCCTGCCCCACCCAGATCCCCACTGGCTGCCAATGTGGGGGCTGCCCTACCAGTGAGAGGGGCACACGGGGGGGTTCACTGAGTGAGGTGGGAGGAGCCGCCCCGGCACCACGCATTGTGTTGATCCTGCCTCTCCCTGCCCACATGGCCCCAAGACTGGTGCTGACCGGTCGGAGAACAGAGCTGGGGAGTCGGGCCGCACGGACTCCAGGTCGGACATGGCCAGCCACTCGTTGATGCAGCTCTGCTCCGAGGTGATGGCGCGCTGGTACCACTCAGCCCAGCCCAGCGCGCTGCCCCCGGGGAAGTGGTTGTTGTGGACGGCTTCGTTGCACGCCTTGTGCAGCACCTGGAGCACTGACCTGCAGGAGGAGAGCAGACAGGTAGACATCCGGACAGACAGACCGGACACACAAGAAGTGCGAGGCTGCTGCCCATAGGGACTGGCGGGGGAAGCTCCCTGGCTGGGACCCCCTGGCTGTTTGGCTAATGCGTGGGACCAGGGCACCGGCACTAGAGCTGCTTTACCATCACAGCATCGGCTCCCAGGGCGATCCCTGTAGATAACGTTCCCCCTCCCGTGGCCACAGAACACACCCCTCCTCCCCCCGGCAACCCCCTATCCCTCCGCCTCCCACGGCCACCACATCTCCTCCCAGGGCGATCCCCATAGATATCCCTCTGCCTTCTATGGCCACTGGCCACCACACCTCCTCCCAGGGCAAACCCACAGATAT
>ML675613.1:2222004-2241707 GCA_007922155.1 Mesoclemmys tuberculata | reverse complement strand
CCCCCCCCACATAATCCCACCGCTCCCACCAGCCACATTTCACAGGCAGTGCAGGGCTCACTCACCACATGGTCTGCACAGAGATGGGTTTGAAGATGCGCGTCTGCCCCCCGGATGTCACACTGAAGCCCCTAGAGACACAGAGAGGAAGGCAAGGATTTTACTGGGGGATGGGGGGGTTGAGGGGCCTGGAGCGGGGAGAAAGACATTCACTCTTCACACACAGGGCTGGACAGAGAGCCTCTGTGAACGGGCAGCGCCAGCCTAGCAGCTCCCTGCAGGCCAGGTCACGGGCATGAGCCGAGATGGGGCGGGTTGCAGCGTCCGGGATGTGGGCTTTCTCTGCTCCATGCAGCAGCACCAGCGTGCCTGGTCCACAGTCCCCATGAGCTCTTCACAGGGGGAGGAGAGAGCGTTCGCCCAAGCTCCACCCACAAACCAAGCCCTGCCCATTTGAGAAGCCCCTCCCCCTAGAGGCACTCAGCTTCCATTTAGAAAAAGGGACTTTGCAGTACATCACACAGTCACCAGTGCGCACTAGAGGGGTCCAAATAGGGTGAGGAGCCTAGTAAACAAAGGAATCAAAACTGAGACTCAAACTGGGTGCGGGGAGAAGCCTGTTTCCTTTAACAAATGCCTCCTATTTAAGGAGGTCTGTGAGGCCTAGTGGGTAGAGCACTGGACGGGGAGTCAGGAGACCTGGGTTCTATTCCCAGGTTAGCTGTGGGCCTGCTGGATGATCTTGGGCAAGCCGCTGCCCCCTCTCTTGTGCCTCAGTTTCCTTGTCTGTAAAACGGTGCTAATGATCCTGGCCATCTTTGTGTAGTGCTTTGAGATCTACTGATGGAAAGTCCTAGAGAGGAGCCAAGTGCTGCTATCATTCCTTAGATCACAGCCATGGCAGCTGCCTAAGTCTGCCGGCAAGTCAGAGCGACGGTTGCGAGGTGCGGCTGTGTGTCAGTTTGGGATGTCGACCCTGGGATGACTCTAAGGACGGCCCCTTAGCGTTTCCTGCGTTTGGGACAATTTTTCACCGGTGACGGCTGGTTTAGACGCAGCTGCCCTTGCAGGGCGCATGGGATCCTAAGCACCGCTCGCGGGCCATGGCTAGCGGTGCTGCTGTGGGAGCCGGCATGCTGTCAGAGCTCTGCGATCCTGTTTGGACAGAGGAGGCATCTGCGGAGGGGAGCTGTGTGTCGGGGAGCAGTTCAGGCGACGAGACTGGAGGGTGTACTCCTCTCTCTGCCCAGGGCTTTCACTGGGGGTGCTGTGTGACAAGTGGGGGACGAAACACAGGCGTGACTGGATACGGGGCAGAATTCCCCTCTCCCTCCCGCACAGGGGATCTCCCCGGGTGGGAACCCAGGTGATCAAGTCTCTTACCCGTCCCCGTCGAGGAAGACCTGGGTGTCGCTCCAGAGGGGCAGCACCATCCCCAGGGTGCATCTGGCCGAGCTAGGGGCAGAGAGAGGGGTCAAAGCGCACAGGGTCCTCACTAGGATGCGGGGGGAGATTACAGACTTGGCACGAGGGCTCTGCAGACTCCACCCAGGGCCCTGATCTGGCTCTGCGGGGCCAGCGCAAGGCCGGGACAAAGAGCTCGGCTTCTCCAGTGAGGAGAGCACAGGGTGCAAGCGGCTCCTCCCACGGGTCCCAGGCCCCACTCCTCAGCCCTACTCCACCCATCCTAATACCCTGCCCCCTCCTCAGTGCCCCCTCATCATCACCTGCCCCACTGCTCCCCCATCCCTCCATCTTCCTCACTCCCCCTCCCCCCCACCTGCCCCCACTCCTTACCCCTCTTCAGGGAAGTCCACTCCCAGGAGCACCGACTCAGTCTTGCCCTCCAGCTCCTCCGTCGACAGGAGGAGCAGGTACCGGATCCGGTGGGGCCGCGTGGACTCCAGCCGCACAGCCTGGAGGCAAAGCCAGAGCCTGACTGAGACCTGCTTCTCCATGTGAACTCCAAGTGCCCATGGTATGCCCCCGGCCCCGGTGTCCCACAGCCCTCGCTGGGGGGAGTGGGCGGAGCTGGACAATGTAGGCTCCACCCCCCAGCCCTGGTGTCCCAGCGCCCCCTGCTGGGGAGGGTGGGGCGGAGCTGGGCAATGTAGGCTCCACCCCCCAGCCCTGGTGTCCCAGCGCCCCCTGCTGGGGAGGGTGGGGCGGAGCTGGGCAATGTAGGCTCCACCCCTCAGCCCTGGTGTCCCAGCGCCCCCTGCTGGGGAGGGCAAGGCTGGGCAGTGCAGGCTCCTCCTTCTCCCCAGTGTCACAGCGCCCCCTGCTGGGGAGGGCAGGGCTGGGCAGCGATTTCCCAACCCGGTGTCAGGGCTCTGGGAGGGGATGTTAAGAAATGAACCCCTGGGTCTCTGTGCTGTGCTGTCCAGTCCATTCGGCTGGGGGTCAGTGTGTGGCTGGGGCTCAGCGATGCAGACACAGCTCTCAGAGCTGGGAGGTCCCTGGGGTCACAGGCAGCGTAATTCAGCCTCGCAAGCGAGGGCAGCTCTGAGCAACCCTGGGAAGCTCCCTGTGGGGTCTCCCAGGCCGGACCGTGCAGCCGGCTCTGGCCGCCAGCCCAGGAGGCGAGAGCGAGAGCCTTGCAGCCATAAATGGGGAACGGCTGCTCAGAAATGAGAGTCTATTGGCAGGGATCCCCTCCCCCAACGATCTCCATGCCGCAGACAGAGAACACCTCACCCGCCTGCCCAGGCCCGCTCGCCCCAGCAGGGGGCGCTGGGACACCAGGGAGAGGGAGGAGTCTGTACTGCCCGGCCCCGCTCTCCCCATCAGGGGGCGCTATGACATCAGGGAGGGGGAGGAGCCTGCACTGCCCAGCCCCGCCCCCTCTGACCTGGCCTGACATCCTGCAGGCGCGTGAAGCAGCCCAAGCACTGGAGTGGTTAATAATTCTCCAGTCAGGCTGGGCCAGTGCCAGGGACAGGCGGGTGCGGGGGGGAGAAGCAGACTCGGGATGGCAAACAATGAGTAATGCTCAGGCAATGGACAGGCTGCAGACCTACACCCGCCTGCCAGGGAGAGCGTCTGTGCACGCAGGGCTGGAGAGAACAGGATGGGGGCTGCAGGGACTGGGCGGCTGGGATCAGGGTGGGAGGGGCAGCCACAGCTGGGGGTGGGGAGAAGGGGGAGGGTGGGGCAGAGAGGGGGCAGAAGGGGTGCAAGGAGATGCAAGGATGGGGGGGGCCATGCAGGCTGCCCCTTCCCCTCCCCATCTACAGTTGTTGCTTCCCCCTTGAGCTGGGGGGCTGGATGGGCCCATGGGGCTAATTTGGGGCAGAGAGTGATGGTGGGGAGATAAACTGGGCTGGATGGCTCATGGGGCTGATCTGGGGCAGGTCGGCATGGATGGGGCGAAGGGAAGGGTCGATACTGGGCTGGATGGACCCACTGGTTTGATGATCTGATGTGGTGACTGTCCCCACCACCCATCTCCGTCTCCCGCCCCATTGTTCCTGCCTCTGGGTCTGGTCTTTCCTGGGAGCCACCTTGTGCCCGCCATGCCCTCTCTCACCAGGCGGATAGCATCCTCTGACCGCAGCAGCCCCATCATTAGCTGCAAGTGCTGCTCCTGCGGGCTTTGCATTTGGTCCGGGGAGGGCGGGCCTTCCTGCACTGTCTCCATCTTCTCCTCTTCCTGCAGAAGCAGGGCGGCCCCTTTGACCATGACGAAACTGTGGCTGGGGAAGGTGGAAGGAAACATGGGCATGAGACAGAGGAACGTCTTGCATCCCCAAGGGAAGCTGGCCTTGGAGGAGGACCCACTCTGTCAAATTTGAGCACATCAGCTTCCACTGAAAAAAAGAACGGAGTCTCTAACCCTTGGGGCTGTGAAGACAACCTCCCAGACAGGAGGCAAGAGGCATCTTCCTGAGTCTGCAGGCAGGCAGTTCCCGTGCCTCAGCAGCTGCTCAGAGCTTGGCCACTAACAAGCATCTGGTCGATTTCAGGGCAGCTGATCAGATGCCAGCACGTAAAATTGTCCAGGGGCTGGTTAGTTTCACCCTGTGGGTCTGAGCAGATGCAGAGGCTGGGGTGATTCATGGGGGCAGGACTCAAAAGTCAGCAGGGAGGAGAGAGATTGATAGGCACACCCTCCCCTACAGCAGCCTGGATTGACCCTCTGGCATCTATAGGGCAGGACCTTCCAAATGTTACAGGCAGGGCCAGGGTGGGAATCCCCGCATCACTTCCTTCTTCCAAAGAGCAGCGTGTGCATTGCCCCTCCTTGGTGTGTCCCCCACACTTGCCTTCCATCTCCTGCCAGGGATCCAAGCAGGTGGAGGGGGGCTAGGGTTGAGAACCAGCTCCCCTTTGGCTATGGGAGGGGGAGAGTTATGAGGGGCAACAACTCACCGTCGCTGCAGCTGGCTCCTCCTGGAAACCTCTTCATCCTGCAAAGGAACCACAGACCGATTGATGGGGCACGGAACTTGTTTCCCTGCATCTGATGGGCATGCAGGCCGTGACCCCACGGCACCCAGCTTGGGCCAGAGATGAGGATGTCGCACCCGCAAGCTCCAGCGCAGACTTGGCAGGTCCAGAGCAAGGAAAGAGGAGGGGGCAGCTCCTCTGGCCCTGTAAGGTGTTAGCAGCACCTTAGACCCCCTCCTTCCCCACCCCGGGCACAAGCTGGCACAGCAGGGCTGCGGGGAGATGCCACATTTCATTTTAGCTGGAGATGCTGGCTCCACTTGCGGCCGTGAAGCTTGGAGAGCTATTCCTGAGTGCCCAGCCCCCCATAAGAGCAGAAAGGCAAGGGGGGGCCAAGGATGCCTGAAGAACCAATGAGGGAGGGATCCTGGGGGCATGTAGGTGGGGAAGGGGCAGCCTGTGGGGGAATAGCATGGGGGAGGCAGCGTGGAGCAGCATAGAGAGCAGAGGGGAGAAGAGAGCCCCCCCTCCACCCCCCGTCCTGTGTCCAAGATGTCCTGCAGGGGGATTCCTGCTCAGCTCTGGCAGCCGTAGGGTGGAAGTGTGGAAAATCGGGACAGGGGATGGGGTGGGGGGGTAACAGGTGCCTGAATATTGGGAGTGCGACCCTATAAAATCGGGACACCTAGGCAGCTGACAAGGGTCACCTGTCGCTCTAGGAGCAGGCACAAAGAGCTGAGGGGACAGCAGTGGAGTGCGGCGGATGTGACAGAGGAGCCAGGGGTGTCAGGGCCTCCTACAAACGGTGCCCTCTACTCCAGTGGGGCCTGACGCCCCTGGGCGCGGGGGGGGGGGCAGGATCCCTACAATCTGCAAGGCGCTCACTGGAGGTCGAAGCTGCTGGTACAGGAAGTTTGAGTTCCATGGTCTCAGCTGGGGTTTGACACCCACCTCCAGGCTGCAATGGGGAAAATGGCCACATTTGGGGCAGGTGCCACCCCGATGCCTCCCAACTATTTCGGGCATTGACTAGGCCACAAGCCCTTTCGGGCGCCATTCCCGGCCTCAGCCTGCGTATCGGGGACTTTTCGTTCCCTCCTGGGAGCGTCCAGCCCAGCAACAATTTCCTCTGACATTTTTTGAGTGTGGGGGGAAAAAAAAATTAACAGCATCCCCACCCTTCCTGATCAGCGGCTCCCAGCACAGCCTGTGCAAACGCCGGCCACAACGCTCAAACAAGCCCACGTCGCCGGGAGGCTGCTCTACACTGGGGGCCTGGGGTCTTCTCGGCGGTGAATGCTGGGGCTAGCACCTCGGGGCATGGATCCCACTACACTCAGCGTGACTTTGCATACTGCAAGGCACTAGCTGGGGAGGAAGCAGCCTCCCAAGGAAGTACGAGTTTGTGAAACTTAACGACAAGGCAGTACTGGTGCCTGATAATAAACCACAAGGGCAGCGCAGGCTGCGCAAGGGTGATTACTGCCAGCCACGGGCCGTGGGCACCCACCGACCTGTAATGGCAGCCCTCTTGACACCGGCACTACAGCGCCTCCTACTGGGAGAGGCAGGGACTGGAATAGCCCCCTCCCACACAACCAGCACCCCCACCTCACTCCTTAGAGCAGTGGTTCTCAACCTTTCCAAGCTATTGTACCCCTTGAAAGGGTCTGATTTGTCTTGCGTCTCCGAGTTTCACCTCACTTCAAAACGAATCGCTTACAAAAGCAGACATAAAAATACAGAAGTGTCCCAGCCCGCTCCGACTGGAAAATGGCTCGCTTTCTCATTCTTATCATACAGTTATACAATAAATCGATTGGAACAGAAGCATCGTACTTCGGTTGCAGCATCTAACATACAGGGCAGCATAAGCCAGTCATTGTTTATGAAATTTTAGTGTGTCCCGACTTCCCCAGTGTCTTGATGTAGCCTGTTGTAAAGCTGGGCAACTATCTAGATGGGTTGATGTACCCCCCGGAAGGCCTTTGTGTACCCCCAGGGGTATGCGTACCCCTGGTTGAGAAGCACTACCCTACAACACCCCTTGCAGGGACAGGTAGGACGGAGTAGCCCCCCAGCCAGTCCCCCCCCAGCATCCCTTGCTGGGAGAGGCAGGGACTGGCATAGTTCCCTCCCTCACAACCAGCACCCCCACCCCTTTCCCTACAGCACCCCCTGCTGGGAGAGGCCGGGACTGGAGCAGCCCCCCTCTAGCTGCTGCCCCCCCACAGCACCCCCTGCTGGGAGAGGCCGGGACTGGCGCAGCCTCCACTACAGCCAATGAACCCCCTCCCCACAGCGCCCCCTGCTGGGAGAGGCCGGGACTGGCACAGCCCCCACTACGGCCAATGACCCCCCTCCCCACAGCGCCCCCTGCTGGGAGAGGCCGGGACTGGCGCAGCCCCCACTACGGCCAATGACCCCCCTCCCCACAGCGCCCCCTGCTGGGAGAGGCCGGGACTGGAGCCGCCGCACGCCCGCGCTAGCTCTGCCCAGCCCGGCTCCCGCAGCCCGGGCGCTGGGCAGGGAGCGGAGCGGGGCGGGCGGGACTCACCTTGCAGCCAGTGGGGGAGCCGTGGCGGCTGCCGGCCGGGGACCTGCGGACGGTGACCAGCGCCATGCGGGGCCCCCCGCCCGCCTGCCGCAAACTTCGGGCGCCCCGGCCCCGGCCGCCGCCCGGACCAGGAAGAGCCGGGAGGCGGCAGCGCCAGGCGCCTCCCCTGGGGGCGGCTCTTAAAGGGACAGCCCGGCCCGGCCCCGGGCGGAGAGCGGCAGCCCCCCGGGGCGTGGGGCGGGCTGAGCCCCGGCCAGCGTCCCCCAGCGCGGGGCCCGAGCCCCTGGGGGCCCACCCCCGGCTCTGGCAACGCCCCTCCGCCCTGCCCCACAGCCCAGGCTCCCCACCATCTTGCCCCACAGCCCCCTGCCCCACAGCGCCAGGCTCCTCAACTCCGCCAACCCCCCCCTCCGCCCTGCCCCACAGCCCCCTGCCTTGGGCTACCCACCCCCAACTCCACTAACGCCCCTCCGTCCTGCCCCACGACCCCCTGCCAGCCCCACCCCCGGCTCTTCCAATGCCCCTCCATCGTGCCCCACAGCACCGGGCTCCCCACCATCCTGCCCCACAGCCCAGGGCTCCCCACCCCCAGCTCTGCCAAGGCCCCTTCATCCTGCCCCACAGCCACATGCCATCCCAGCCCTGGGCTCCCCACCCCCAGCTCTGTTAATGCACCTCCCTCCCTAGTAGCCGCTGAACCTGCTAGTCCTGTCCTAGGCTCTCTCCTTTGCCGGTGCCCCAGGCCTGCCTGTGCTGGGTGCACGAGCCCCACCAAGCCCACTGCGTAGGAGGGCAGTACCGTGGGATTTGAACCCTGTGTCCGGGTAACTCCCTGTCCCACGCTGGTAGCTGCCTCCCATTAGGGGTGTGTGTGTTAATGCCTCCAATTAAAGGGCTGTGCTGACCACAACTCCTGTGATCTATGGAAGGGAAATTGATGAGGGGTGTGGCCATGGGGACACAGAACTGGAAGGGACCTTCCAGGAGATCAAGTCCCGTCCCCTTCTACCTCAGATAACCCCCTCATATAATCCTGCTCACATACTTAACAAGCTCCATTTTAAAACCAATCTGGTTGTTTGCCCTCATTGATCCTAGTGGGAGGCTGGGCCAGCCCCTCTCTGCTCCTATGGGTAGAAACTTTCTTCTAGTTCCCAAATTAAGTTGATCCCTGGTCCCTTTCTCCCTCTTCATTCTTATGTCAACAGTGTCCTTTTATTTTAAATAGCTTGTCTCTCTTCCTGATGCTTACCCCCCACTTTATTGATGGAGACAGTCAGAGCCCCTCTTAGGCTTCGTTCTGCTGTTGTCAAACAGGCCCTCCACTCCCTTAATCATAGATCCAGCAAAGGGTAGGGCTGGAAAGGATCTTGAGAGGTCATCAGATCCAGCCCTCGCTTGCTGAAGCAGGACCAAGTGAACAGAGACCATCCCTAGCAGGGGTTTGTTCCACCTGTTCTTAAATTCTCCAGTGAGAGGGATGGCCACAACCTCCCTTGGAAGCCTGGTCCAGAGATGAACTACTCTTAGAGTTAGAAAGCTTTCCCTAACATCTAATTTAAATCTCCCTTGCTGCAGATTAAACCCATTACGTCTCACCCTGCCTTCAGGCCTCACCAGAGCTGAATAGAGCCGGACAATTACTTCCCGTGTGGTACATCCTTTTCTCTGCACCAGTTCTTAATTCTTGAACGCAGGTGGCTAGAATTGCCTGCACTATGCCAGACGAGATCTTGTTAGTGCCTTGTACAACAGCATTAACACTTCCCTACCTGTACTAGAAATCCCTCACCTGTTGCATTCTTGGATCACATTTCTCTTTTGCACATATGCTCTCATGTTTGCCTTTATGACTGTATCACATTGGCGGCTTGTCATCATCCTGTGATCAGCTCATACGCCCAGGTCTTTCTCCTCCTCTGTCGTTTCCAACTGCTGAGCTCCATTGATAGCAGAAATTCTCTCTCATTGATCTTACTCGTGGGGGGACGGGGTGGCAAGAAGGGGGTAAGCTAGGGGATGGACATGGGGATGGCAGCTCGGAGATTCATGGTGCTAATGAAAGCCAGTGCAACCACTTTCTCCCATCTCTTCCCTAGACACCCAGCCCCAGCATGGCCCCCTTCCCACTGGGCACTGGTATGGCTGGATCTTGCCTGGTTGTTGAGCTTGTCCAAGTCTGTAGCGTATAGGAACAGGGAGGAACTCCTTTAAATAGCATGTGAGACCTCTAGCAGCGCTCACTGCGCTCCATGTCTTAGAAGCCCCAAGAACCCAGCAAGAGCAGCAGTGGGCACATTGCTAGGCCTGGCACACCCAGGTGGTTCTGTCCTGTAAAGAAGCAAGAATCAAGCCTCCAAGTGGCAGCAGTGTCTGCACTGTGGAAGGCAGAGGGGGAAGCTGCCCAGAGAGGGATCCCAGGGCAGGACAAGGCAGGAGAGAGCAGATACTGGCTCCATTCCCTTGCTCGGGCAGCTGATGCACCAGTAAAATCCCAGGCTGGAGAGTGTGACATGCAGAATAAAGGGAGCCAGAGAGCCATGGGGTTGGTTGGTTTCTCCTTTTTATTTCATGGCTCCTGCTGCTCAGAGTCCTGCACCCGGCCCCTGCAAGCACCCGGAGGAGCCGCTCAAGGCAGCCGTTCCCTTTCCAACCTTCAGAGTTGAGTTAAAAAAAAAAAACCAAATGAAAACCCACCCTTCCGCCTCCCCATTCTAGAGCTGCAGAGATATAAATAAAATAAATTAAACAGGCAGGAGAGAGCGCAGCAGCTACGCACAGGGGGTTCGGGAGGCGAATTACAGGACTGAAAGTTATTGGGCCTGCCTCTGTTTGAGTGCCATATCCCACTTCTCCCACCAATGCAGCGTCCCCACCCTAGTCATCAGGTTTCTGGCCCTGCCTCATCACCTCTAGATCCACCCTTCACTGCCCTCACCCCATCACCCACGTGGGCCGACAGGATACAATCAGCATGTGTGTGTATGTATGTATGTGTGTGTGTGTACATATATTTTTATGCCCTGTTTCAGAATCCCACTTCCTCCACCAATGTGAATTAAGAGTCCAATTGGAAACTGCTCTCTCTACAGCAGAGGGGTCTCCTTAGCCTCCGCCACTCTGTTGTTCCTCCACTCCTCTGTTCCCTCACTCTTCCATTCCCTCCCAGCTGTACAAACGCTTCCTCCACTGGGAGCGAGGGACAGAAGAGCCATAAAAACAAACCAAAACAAACAAAAAAAAAGAGTTAAATTAAATAAGACCCAAGAGGCGGTGGGACTGAGAGCCCTGGGAAAGGCAGAGGGTGTCTCATCAAGTCCGGTCCTGCCCCCTGCAGGACAGGGGGTGGGGAATGGGACAGGGACCTCCCTCAAGGTTAAAAATACAAGGACAGCAAAGCCAGGGCACTGGGGGGCCCCTGGGTGTCTTGGGGGAGGCTAGGTTCAGGGCCCCCTGCTGGCGGGCCTGGGCATTACTTCTCCGTCAGGGAGAGCTGGAGGATGCGCTGCAGCTCCTCGTCCTCCTCGCGCCGCTGGCGCTCCTGCTCCTCCAGCTCCCGCGACGACAACTCCATGGCCAGGCGCAGCTGCTCGTCGAAGCTGGGGTAGGCCGGAGGGGGCAGGGCCGAGGAGGAGGAGCCGTTGGTGCTGGGGGCTGGGCTGACCTCGGGTGGGACGATGCTGCTGTCACTGTCGCCTCCGCCGCCAGACACGGCCACGGCCTGGCCCTGACCCGACTGCAGGAACATGCTCTCCTGGATGGCACTGGGGGAGAAAGACACCTCTCAGCACCTGGCCTCCCAGCCCTGCCCCATTGCCTCCCAGCCCCAGCCCCTGCCGACCAGCCCCTCCCTCACAGCCCTAGCCCCATAGACGAGAACCTGGCTCTCTCGGCTCTGCCCCCACCACCTCACAGCCCCGCCCCCACTGCCCAGCCCCTGCCTCAGTCTGCCCAGCCCAGAGAATGGCTCCGTGGGAGGCCAGGGAAGGAAGGGAAGGACCTCCGTGGGAGGCCAGGTGGGCTTGCTGCCCACGGAGGTCCTGGCACGAGCCTCGTCCCACCCCAGGACTCACCGCTCCAGCTGCAGCTCCTCGTCATAGGAAGGGGGGTTGGAGCCTGGGCGCGTGTTGGTCAGCGCCTCCCAGATAGTGACCTGCAGGCCAGGGCGTCGATCAGAACGTGGGAATATTCCCCTCCCTCGCCGCATCAGAGAGCCTGATTCCCAACCCCGGGACCCAGCCAGACAGCTCCCCACATCCAAGGGACAGGAACAAAAGCAGGGAACTGGCACGCCCCAGCGGGGAAATGCCCCTTATCCTGTTCCCTGCTCCCCCCTGAGCCAGCCAGTCCCGCCACTTGGGGCCGGACTGGAGCCGGCACCCCCAAGAAGCAAAAAGCCCTGCCCTGATCTCACCTGGTCAGTCTCGGTGCCAGCATCAAGCAGGCTCTGCTGGATGGCGAACTGCAGCAGGTCGTCATCCTCGTCCCGCATGGGCTCGTTGCGGCCAGCGCCAAGCATGGCGTAGCCCTGGGGCACCTCGAACACCGATGGGTCCACCTCACAGGGGAACGGGAACACTGGGGGGGAGCATGGGGTGAATGGGGGGGCCCATACCCCAGTGCTGGCCCCATTGGGATCTCGAACACACTGCTCCACCCGTAGAAGTCTGTCCCTGTCCCAGAGAGGTTTCCCACCCCCCACACACACTTCCCTGACCCTTGCCCCTGTGGGGACTGGAGTCAATAGGGGTCCCTGTGGGGGTTTGGCGCATGGTGCAGGGGTCCCCTACCTTTAGTGTTGGCAGGTGCCTCTGCCCCAGCAGCCAGCTCCCCGGCTCCCTCAGGGGAGTAGCTGGGGTTGGTGCTGCAAATCCGCACGGAGCTCAGCGACTCGTCGCACCCACACAGGTTGCTGAAGGTGATTCGTGCGTTGAGCACATGGAAGAGGGGGATCTCTGGGGGGGGGGGAGACAAGTGCGTGAGACACTGCATGCAGGAGACCGTACCACCCCTAAGCACCCCCCTCTAGTCACCCCGCCCCTCTCCATGATTCTTGCCACCCCTTCCAACTCCCCTACCCCAATCCCTGTCACTCCCCTATACTGGGGGACCCCTGCCAACCCTTATCCCTCCCCCTCCCACAGCTGACCTTCATTTCCCCCACCCCCCAATTCCCACCACATCTCCAGCTACGCCTTGCTCCTCAGACTCACCGGCTTCCAGCCATTCGTTTCCCCTGCACCCATCCCCCGCTCACCACTACTGCTCCCCAAATCCAGCCAGGCCACCCCCCCAGATCCACTCCCCTCTCCCGTTTGCAGCCCTCTCCCTTTCCCCCCCCAAGCCCCACTCACCGATTTTGACGGGGAAGCCGGGCGGCAGCTTGAGGGTGATGAAGTCGCGCAGCTTGGCGAAGTGGGCGTTGCTGATGGCCATGAGGTCAATGATGGGCGTCACTTGCTCCACCAGCGACAGGGGGTGATCCTCACACAGCCACAGCGTGGCCTTGAACCTGTCACGGCCGGGGGAGCGTCACAGCCAACCACCTCAGCCCCCCGCCCTGCCCAGCACAAGCCAGCCAGGGAGACAGCCGCTCAGAGCGAGGGACCAGGCCTGGTGCCCTCTAGGCGTGAGCAGTACCTTACACTGCCATCCCAGATGCCTGGGTCTCATTCCCCTGCTGTGGCCTCTCCCCTGCTCCGGGGCCTGGGAGCTGCAGGGGGGGGGAACACTTGGATCCCATTCTCTGGCACAGGGGAGCTACCCTTTTGGGAAGATTTATTCCATGAACAGCAGTGTCACTGGCTGAGGGTGCAGAGCGAGTCTTCCCGCTTCTCTAGCAGGGGCTCCCCCTCTGCTGCCAGCCCGGACAACTGCTGCCCCTTCCTCCCCACGCCTCACCTCTGCACCTTGTTGGACATCTCGATCGGGCGGCCAATGTTGCGGGTCTCCAGGTTGAAGCTGGGATCGAAGTACTCCTCGGGGGTGATGGCCGTGGGGTTGGTGGGAGTGGCAGACTTCAGCACGGGAGCCTGGAGAGGGCAGGCCCGGGGAGGGGGAGTCAGATCTCCCATTCACACTCTCCGGCTGTGCCCCCGTGCTGAATCCCCCCTCGCCTTCTGTATTCCCCCCTCCCCAAACAGCCTCATCCCCAGATTCTCCCCCCATGGCTGGGCGTGTGATGCCTCTGTCCTGATTCCCGCTATGCCAGGCGCACATCCTTAGTCCTCAGAGCAGGAGGAGGCCCGTCACTCACCCCGTTGTGGGAGGCATGCTGCTGGGCGATCCCCAGAAAGGACTGGAAGGGCGTCTTGGAGCCTGTGGATGGGGGGAAGGGGAGCAGGTTAGACACCCCACAACCTGGAGTGTATGAATCCTCCCTTCCCCCTCCCCACCCCACATGCACCAAGGAAAAGCCACCACAATCATCCTGCCATCCCCATGTAACTCTTTGGGGATGGGGCTAATCTGGTAGGGCCAGTCCTCCCCCATCAGGTGTGAAGTGGGTGTGGATACAGAGCAACCTGCATGGGGGGAAATTTAAATGCTCTGACAGCTGAAGGGGGCGGGGCTTGAGCCCTGATGGACAGGTGGGCTGTCAGTGGGCTTGTGATTGGAGGGGAGAGGTGGGCATGGCACAGGCCATTGGGGTGTGGTACTGTGACTGGAGGGCCAAGGCGTGGGGCCAGGCTCTTGTATGCGGGCCCTGTGATTGGAAGGCCAGGGCAGGTGTGTCACAAGGGGAGGGGTGGGGCATTGTGGGTGGGGTGGGCATGTCACAGAGGGCGGGCTGGGGTGCTGTGATTGGATGTCCAGAGTGGGTGTGTCAGAGGGGGCCGGCTGAATGGAGGGCAGCGGGGCCAAGACAGGCGCTGGCATGCAGAGGGCGGGTCTGGTGCTGTGATTGGATGGCCAGGGCAGGCGTGTCACAGGGGAGAGGGCGGACCCTTGTGGATGGGATGTTGTGATTGATTGGCCGGGGCCGTCACGTTACCTTTGGTGCGGGACTTGTCCTGGTCCGATAGGTGCTCGGTTCTCGTTTTGGTGACGAGCTCCACGTTGCTGGCGCTGTAAACCTGCCAGGACATGGTGCGGCTCAGCTTTCCGAGCCCTGCCCCCAGAGCTGCAGCGTCCCAGACCTCATGCTGTCATCCCGGACACCTGGGTCCCATTCCCCGTCTTGGTCTCTCAGCCCGCGGGGAACTGTGAGCTGTGTGGCCCCTACAGGTGAGGACCATCCTGGATGCCTAGGTCCCACCCTGTCCCAGTCTTCCCATCCCAGTCGGTTCCCATCCCCTGCGTCTGCAGGAAGGCATTACCTTGGCTTCATAGCCACTGATCGTTTCCATCTTTTCCGAGCGCCAGCCCCAGATCCCAGACTTGTTCCTGGCAAGATGGGAATGGCCGGGTAAGATGCTGCGTTCCTCCCGCTTCCACCCCAGCCAGCCTCAGACAGACCTCTCCCCTCCCCCAAACGCTCCTCCCCAGCGCCCCCTTTCAGTGCCCAGGTGTGAGCAGGGCTGTCGCACAAGAGCTGCAGGCATGTTCACCCCCAGCCCTGGCTCTGGTCACCGACCTCAAGGGCGGGCCTGGTCACCCCACTACCCCACTCTCTAGCACGCGTGACCGCACTAGGGCCCGTCCCACTCACTGGCACACCTGGGTGTACAAGAGCCTGTTGCACAGTTGGACCTAGGGCCCCTCTCACTAGCACACACGGTCGTATGAGGGCCCGTTGCGCACATGGATCCCGCACCCCGCTCAGTAGCACGTGCAGTCGTATGAGGGCCCATCGCACATGCGGACCCCCCCACCCTCCGTTCACCCTTTGGGACCACACAAAGGTCAGTCACGCCCACACCCTCCACAGCTGCTTGCACAAGCGCATCTCATGCACATCCACCTCCCCGGCTTCACCCACCGCCTGTGCACTCCTTGCACACTCGGCCCTCCCATGTCTTTCTCCAGTCACATGCTCCTCCCCACTCCCCTCCCATCGCACGGCTGTCCTCGTGCACCCTGCTCCCCTCCCTGAACCTCCTCCCCCCCCCCCAGCTCACCGCTCAAAGGCGATGTTCTTGGTGTCGAGGTGGGTGGAGACGATGGGCGAGGTCAGCCGGCTGGCCACGTGCTCCTCAGTGGGCTGCATGGCAGCCAGCATCAGTTCTGGCTCGTGCAGGGCCAGCGACAGCGTCTCCGTGTAGACCACTTGCTTGTCATGATCCACCTCCATCACCACGGCGCCCTCCTCTGGCCGGGGAGCAGAGGGGACGCATCAGTGCCAGGGCCCCATCCTCCCCCATGCCCATCCTAGCCAGGCCATAGGGGCGGGGAGGGGCCCCAGTGACCAGCCCCATGGGTGGCACGGATCTGAGGTGTGGGGGGACCCACTCTGACCCTTGGTCTCCAGTTCTCAGATCCTCTCTGCAGAGCTTCAATCTCACCCTGCTCATTGGGCTCTGGGTGCCCTCTGCTGGGTGCTGCATCATCCCTTTGGGGGTGATGTTGCCACAGCCTCCCTCCAGGATCTCGGGGGGCTCTCGGTGCAGGGTGGATGCTTCCCTGGCCCTTCCCAGCAGGGCACCCCATTGGGATATGGAGTAGGGCCTAACGCCCATTGGCAGTTACCCCACTCCCACCCCCAGGGTTGGCCCAGCTGGGATCTCAGCCCTGTCTACGGGAGCCACTCACATGGGGGGGATGGAAGGGGGCCTGGCTCCACCTCTCAGCCATATCAGGAAGGTACAGCCCCCCCACAAGGCGTCAAGGGCGAGCAGAACCTAATTCCCCTCAGGGCACAGGGGACACCATGGGGGGATCGGACCCCCAACCACCCCCCCTCCCCAGGCGGATGCTTCAGGATGGGGGCAGGGAGGTTCCACCCCCAGGGAGGTGGGGTCGGGGCCGTCTCTGACCTTCGCCCTTGAAGATGTAGCTGCGCCGGCCCCGCTGCCAGGTCATGTGCTCGAAGCCCAGCAGGGTGGTGTCGACCCGCAGGCTCTCGCCGCGCTTCCACACCCGATACACGTCGCTCGGGCACACCTTGGAGACCAGGGGCACTGCGGGGGCGGGGGAAAGGCAAAGCGTGAGTGGGGGAGGGGGGGCAGTGGGGGGTCATGCAGCTGCCCCACGTGCACACCAACAGCCCAGCCCTGCACCCCGTTGGGGGTCCGTGTCCAGATGCCTGCAGTTCCTCCTCCCGGCCACTTGGGGCTCCATTACGGTGCTGGGATTCACACGGCCCAAGTCCCCCCCACACCCCAGTGCCCACCCAGCACCCCCCCACCAGAAAGGAGGCACCAGCTGCTATCTTGCTGGTGGAGCAGGGGTGGGGGCAATGAGCAGGGGGCTCTAGGCTCGCCCTCCCAGGTAGCCTGACATCCCTGGGCTTTCATACGGGAGAAACAGGTTGGAGGCATCCTCCTGGAAACCCCACTTCAGGACCCCCCAGGGACACTCACCCCAGCTGGTGAACTCCCACTTCATCTCCACGTAGAAATCCGGGGCCTGGAAGAGATGAGACACCAAGGGGATGAGATCGGGCTTTCCCTGTGGCAGAGATCAGGCTGGGGGAGATTGGCGGGGAGGAGATTTCTCTGTAGCGATCGGGGATCTGGGAGACCAGGGAGACGGGGAGATTCACTGGAGATTGGGAGATCAGAAAGAGGAGGGGATTCCCTGCAGAGATCAGATGGGGGTGGGACAGGGAAAAAGAGATCGAGAGCAGGGGAGCTCCCTGCCCTGATAAGAGGGATCCGGGGGACAAATCTCAAGATGAGAAATCCCCGGAGGTGGGTGATCCTGTGGGATCCCAGACACATCCCCAATGGATCCCCGGAGGATCCGTCGCACGGTGGGCACCCAGAGCTCAGCTCTCAATGGGCACCTAGGGGCCGGACACAGCCTGGGAGGGATGTGTCCCAGACTGGGGCTGGCAGAGGGAGCCATGGGAGGTGGAGGGGCACACCCCATGGCTGGGGTCATGAAGGGCCGTAGGGCTGATCATGGCAATGTGCATCCTGAGGCTGGGGGGAGCGGGGAGACACGACCTGGGCTGGGATCATGGGTAGGGCGCTGGGACTGGTGGGAGATGCACCCTGGGCCTGTGGTCCTGCGGGGGGAGGGGGAGTCTGTACCCCAGGGCAGGGGTGGCAGGGGACACATGCACAGACTGACCCTGCGCAGTTTGTTGAGCAGCTCGGGGATGCCGGCCAGGCGATTGGTGGCGCGCTGGTAGTCCCGGTACTGGAGCACCAGCTGCACCATCTCGGGGTCCCCGGTGCTGACGGCCTCCTGCAGGACTGGGGGGCAGAGAGGAAGCAATGTGGAGCCGGCGCCTCCCCCCGCACACTGGTACCTGAGCCAGCTCCCTCTCCGGCACCCCCGCCCGGGCAGGGCCAGCGCCAAGCCCCGAGCACACAATGGTAGGGCTCAGGGCCCTCTGCCGGCAATGTCCAGGCCTGAATGCCACGTCCATGGGCACCAGCCCCCTGGAGCGTGGCAGAGCGGAGGCTGAGAACTCCAGCAGCTGGTGGGGGAGAAATGACACACGCCCTAGGGCAGGACCCACACAGCAGAGGAGCTGGCACCAGAGCCGCCTCTGGCTCCCCAAAGCTGCCCTCCCCCCCCGCCAGTACCTGTCCAGCCATTGGCATTCTCCTTCCCCACGTTGGCGTTGTGCCGCAGCAGCACCCGAGCCGACTCGAGGTTGCCCAGCGACACGGCCAGCTCCAGGGGCGTCCGGCCCCGTGGGTCGATCAACTCGATATCGTGCTGCACATGAACCGCAGGGTTAACAGCCACACATTCCCCGCTCCCCAGCATGGTCTAGGGCCCCGGCAGTGCTACAGGGGAACCGCGGGGATCCCTGGGAGGAGAGCGCCCTGCGCTGCTGTCCTGAACGCTCGAGTCCCATTCCCCATCCTGGACTCCGGCCCCACCGCAGCGGCTGGGAGCTGCTGGGTCCCTATGGGTGAGTGTCCTGCACTGCCATTCAGGACGCCGGGATCCCATTTCTCCCCCTCCCACACCCAGGGGACTCCCCTACTCAGATCCTCAACTTCACTCATGCACAGAGGTGCCCCACTCCCCATGGCAGCAAGGGGATGTGGGGGTGCCTTGTCCTCCCCCTTCCCCTGTAGTCCACCCCCAACCTGTCAAGCTCCTGGTTGTGGTTGTACCGGGCTGGTGGAGATAGGGGGTCATGGAGGGGGTGCTGAAGATAGGGGATGTGGGGGTATGGATCTCCCCAGCCCCCAAGATTGTTCTCCAGAGCCTGGTGCTGGTTGTCGAGAAGAGCTAAGGGACCTGGTGACTAGGGGATGGGGCGGGTCCCGTACCTATCCTGCGAGCAGAGCGCTCTCCAGTACCTGGTACTGACTGGGGACCTGGTGAGAGGGACTAGGGAAGGGAGGTGCTGGATGGAAAGTAAGGGGCGGGGGCTCCCTGGGTGCAAATTCACTCTTCAGCACCTGGTGCCAGTTGGGGTGACACTGGGTGGGGGAAAAAAGGAACCAGGGAGATCTGGGGTGGAGGGTACCCGTGTGGGGATGGATGCTGAGTGGGGAAATGAAGGCTGGGGGGATGGGATTAAGGGAGGACGAGTCGTGGGTTTCTCAGGAGGGGGATGTTGGATGGGATTACTGGGGGGGGTGCCAGAGGGAGGGGAGTTAGGGGTACCTGGTGAGGGGGAAAGAAGCAGGGTGGTGGTCCCAGTGCAGAGTACCAGGCAATGGGATGGAGACTACCCCGTGGGGTGATGTGGGGTGGGAGGTACCTAAGGGGGTAGGCGGAGAAGGTGCCACGGTGAGGTGGGGGCACCAGACTGGAGAAGTGGAGTGGGGATCCTGGGTATTAGGGGGTACCTGGGTTGAAGGGAGATCTGGAGGAGAGATGTGGGGCTAGGAGGTACCTGGGGAGGGTTAATGAGATACTGGGTTGAGGTCCGGGGTACCCAGGAGAGAGGGTTTGGTGCTTGCTGGCTGGGGTTCCCGGGGTCCCCCCACAGGGGGGTGCCCAGTTGGGTGGGGGTCCCGGGCGGGGTTGTGGGAGTCCCAGGGTAAGGGATCCTGCAGGTGTTTGGGGATCCCCGCAATGCTGTGCGGGAGGGGGGTCCTTGGAGGTCCAGCTTGGAGATTAGGGGGGTCCCCAAAATGGGGGTCTGGAGCATGTCTGCAGGGAGCTGGGTCCTGGGGGTGCTGGGTGGGGGTCTGGGGTGCCCCTGGTGGAATGGGATGTCCCAGGAGAGTCAGGGTGGGGGCCAGAGGATCCTGCGGGTGGGGTGGGGTACCCCGGAGGGCTAGGAGGTGCCCGACAGCGAGCGGGCTGCCCAGCAGAGTGGGGGACAGCAGGGGCCGGGGGTCCCGGAAGTGGGGGGGTGGGAGGTGCCTGGCGGGGTGGGGTATCCTGGTTCCCACGGCCGGGGGCGGGTGCCAGGGGTTCGCGGGGAGACGGGGGGTCCCCGCGAGCTGGGCGCTTCCAGGGGTCCCCGGGGCTGCGCGCGGCGGGCTGGGGGGCCCCGGGGGGGCCCGCGGGGGGGGTCCCGGCCGATCCCGCACCTGCCCCGTGCGCAGCTCGCTCTCCAGCGCCTGGTGCCGGTTGTGCCAGGCCAGCAGGTGCAGCGGGAAGGCGTCTGCGGCCCGGGCCATCCCGTCACCATGTCCCCGGCCCGGCCGAGGCTGCGGTGCCCTGCGCGGCGGCGGGCGGCGGGCGCGGGGCCTGGCCCGGAATCGCTGCAGCGGCGGCCGGGGGCGGCGGG